>JAOTRH010211061.1:0-10884 GCA_034768845.1 Heliamphora exappendiculata | reverse complement strand
AATATTAATATATGTATAAAATATATATTTTATAAATATAATAAGTTTAAAATATTAAAATATTATATTTATATCTAATTTTTATTTCTCATTTTTTGTGTTTTGTATATTTACTTATATTAATTTATCAATTATTATTATTTAATTATTATATTATTTATAACTTTTATTAATATTACATTTTAAACATAAAAAATTATACTCAAAATATTCTTGTCTCTCTTCGTTCCCTGCTATTTTCTCGATATTTTTTTTCGTCCATGCCCTGATCAAATAGAGGTCAAAAATAGAAAAACTAATCCTCAGTCCCATTCCGCCCATTGGCATCCCTAAGAGAGAGTGGGTGGAAGAAAAAAGAGAGAGTGAGAGAGGGAATGGAAAATATTTTAGTTTTATTTTTGAAATAAAGAATTTTTTGAAAAAATATAATAAAAATAAAATATATTTATAAATATATTTATAATTTTAAATTAATTATTTTAATTAAATTATTTGTAATGCACTTTTGAAATATTTGGCTCAACTATTTGAACCAACTTTTAATTTTTTATTACTAATTTTAATAATAACTTACAATTTTATCTAAATATCTACAATATATGTTATATGTTATAATTAATTTTTCTTAGTTATAAACTAATATATTTATCAAACAATCATAACTTTCCTATAACTTATAATTTATAATCTATTAGGGCTCGAGTGGCAACTAGTTTAAAAGTTAATTTTTTTATTTTTTTTGTATTTATAGTTAAAAAATTAAATTGGGTTCAAAGTAACTTATTTAGTAACTTGGCTTTTAAGTTGTTTTTTTTGAAATTAGTTATTTGGATAAAAAGCCAAGTTCGACCAAACAATCAACAAATACAAAAAAAAGCCAATTTAAAAGCCAAACAACCAAACAACCAACTTTAAAAAAGCCAACTTGATATTTTTTATCCAAACAACCAACTTGAAAGCTAAATTACCAAACAATCTATTTTAAACCTAATTTAACTTTTTGACTATAAATATAAAAAAATAAAAAAATAAGCTTTTAAGCTAGTTGCCAATCGAGCCATAATATATTATAAATTATAAATTATAAAAAAGTTACGATTGTTTGATAAATATATTAGTTTATAACTGAAAAAAACTAATTATAACTTATAATATATATTGTAGATATTTAAATAAAATGATAGGTTATTATTAAAATTAGTAATAAAAACTAAAAATTAGTCTAAATAGTTGAGCCAAATATTCTTAAAGTGTATTACAAATAATTTAATTTAAATAATTAATTTAAAATTATAAATATATTTATAAATATATTTTATTTTTATTATATCTTTTTAAAAAATTCTTTATTTAAAAAATAAAAATAAAAAATTTATTTTTTCTCTTTCTTTTTTTTTTCTCTCTCTCTATCTCTATCTTGTACACCGATCCATCAAAGCCATCAGTGCACTTAGCAAAAAAAATTGTAATTGCTGTGTTAAATCCTCATTCTACTTGCAGGGCATGATCATGCGGATAATTATATTAGTGTCACGTGGGTCAAACTCATTTTTGCATGGGCGCCAATCAAAAAAACTGTTTGGCTTTTTAATTTTTGGATTTTAGCTAATCAGACACTTAGTTTGAGATAGAATTATGGTATTTTTTAATGTTTTCTTAAATTGAGAATAATCTTAAAATAAAATTTTAACCAAAATATAAAATAAAACCTATAAAAGAAAAATGCTGAACCACCGCTCTTTGAGTTATAAATAATGGGTAAATAGCATACAAATATTTGTACAGAATACAATAATAATTGTGAAAGTAGTAGTTCCACTTCAAAAAATATATTAATATTATTTTTTATTTGTGTTATTTTTTTATTTACCGTTTAATTTACTATGGTTTGCATATCATTTTATTAACAATAAAATATAAAATGTAAAATAAACAAGTAAATCATCATTATTCACTTTGCTTCTGTTTAGTAAGTCTAGAAAGATTATTATTTTTTCATTATAAATATTTTAAATACTTTAACTTTTTCTTAGAATACCATGACTAAAATATCTTCAATTAAAAATTTAATTATAGCCTCAAGAATTAAAAAGTTAGGCTATTATTTTAAATATTACAACTTAAAAATTAAAATTAAAATTATATTAAATATATTAATAAAAAATTATAAAGAGATAAGCTAACCTACAAAAATTATTCTATGAGCTTGTTTGGTTAGATGACTATTTTTATAAGATAATTAATGTATTTAAATTATAAGTGTAATATTTTTTATATCGAATAGTGCTTGATTGAGAGTAGGATGACCTAAGTATAAATAGTACGTTGTCTAGTTTCAAATAATTTTAGTAGGATTAAATTTTATTATGTACAAAAAAATGCTCAAAATAATCTCATTACTAAAGTGTCGTTTGGTAACGTTTATATTTTTTGTTTTTTGTTTTCGTTTTTAAATTTTTCGTAAACTGTAAACAAAAATATGTTTGGTAATTATTTTTATTTTTAAAAAATTGTAAACAGTTTTCAAAATTTATAAAATTTTAAGAAATAGAAAAAATATATTTTCACTTGTTTTGTAAACAAATTTTGATTGATTCATCCGTAACTTCCAACTACTACTTTTTCAAACATTTATGTTACCAAATATGCTTTTATTTTTATTTTTTTTAAAACAAAAAATAAAAAATTATAAACGTTACCAAATGGGCCCTAACCAACCCACTTTTCCCGTAGAATTAGAATAATCCCACTAATAGAGTATTAAGTTGGTTGGAAAGTTTTCTTTTAACTCCCCCCACAAATACTATACTATAAAGGATTATTTTTAAATAGTGTCATCCCCTATTTAATCTTCCATTCAAACATACTATAAGGGCTTGTTTGGTAATGAGATAAAATCTATGGAATTAGAGTATTCCTAATTAGTCTGGTGTACTAATGCGTTCGGGTTCCATTTTTAGTTAAGAGTGGGGAACCGTTTAAACTAAAATAATGAGCCATATGTGGGATTATTCGAATCCCATTGGAGGAAGAGTTTAGTTACCCCCGGATTAAATTTAAGACTTCATAAAACATGGAGATTGCTCCAAATTCGAGACAGCCTCACACACCCATCATACGCATAAAGCCTTCGAACGTTGCTACCACACTACTACTGTTTTACTTATTTTGTTAGCTTCAGTTTGTTGTAATTGAAAGCATATTTGAGAATTATTCCACACGGTTGGTTAGGTAAAAAAATTCTGTAGCAGTGATTTCGTTGTAATGTATTAATGTTTCAGTTTATTAATGTTTTAGTTCATTGATCCCACACCGTTGGTTAGCTACAAATTGGTAAACCATTTCTTTTGTAAATTGCAAGCGTATTTTTCCAAATTATTAAACTTAATTTCACTCAAACATCTCTAAACTAAACAGCGTACTAAACTAAACCGCATACTATTTGTTTTTAGGTTATTTTATATTCTAAATCAAACGACATTCGGTACAAAAAAAAACATTATACTAATTTATCAATTCATAATACTCCTAGTACTATTAATTCAAGTGCACTAATAATTTAATAAAAATAGTCTTTTTACCAAGCAAGGCCTAAGTAATTATTTTTGCTCATTGTATTTTTAAAAAATAAAATAAATTTATTAAAAGTAAAGTTTTTTAGGCATTATAAATGGGTGTAATTTAGTCCATGTGAAAAGACATTTTTACCCATCTAACAAGGCTTATCAGGCCTCGTGGGTCGGTGCGGTGCCCTAGTTCCTGAACTTCGAAACTAGGGTATTGGATTTTTGCCCGATTGTGTGTATAAGATGTATTATAATGTAGATATACGAGATGTACGTACTTCTATATTCTTATATGTTTGTTAATTCATTTCTTTTCTTCTAATGCAAAAAACTATTGAGCAACTGGCCTTGCTGGATTGGTTTTGTGATTTCAGAATACTTATATTTTTCGAAAAAGTTAATTGTCACGAAAGAATTGACCAAAATAATTACTCATCTGTGTTTGTATGTAGGTACAATTCAAATATTTCTACGCTTGAATCATAATCATGGTTAAGAAAATTTTATATATATATATATATAATGCTTTTTCAAAAGTTTTTTTTAATAAAAATAGTTTATTTTGTAATATTTATTAATTTTATTACTCACATAAAAAATTAAGTTAATTAAATATTTGTAACCATATGATCTAATTATATTTATTATTTTTTTAATAAAATTATATTACCATTCATTTATATATTAAATATGTAATCTACTCACAAAACTATTAATATTTGATTAATTTAGGTTTTTGTACAAATAATCTACTTAGTAAATACTACATAATAAATAGTTTCGATTATAAAAATATATAAAACACAGTAATACTAAAGATCCCAACCATATCATTTATCATAAAAATAAAAACTTAAATTGAGCGAATAGATTATAGAGCTGATCCTCACTATTTTCTTTTATCTTATTATGGTTCTTTAGGGAGTAAAAATAAATTCTACTATTAAGGTTTTGTTTGGCAAGAAGTTTAAAGATAGATTTTTTTGTCTTTTAATTTAAAGTGATTTTATTGATAATTTTGTTATTATCTAACAAATAAAATATAATTAAAATTTCATTTAACAAAATTATACTAATTAATATAAAAATTTTATTTTATTTTATTTTTTAAAAATAAGAACTGTTTTCAAAATTTAGTATGAGAAACTTCTTATACATAATTTTTTTTAATTTTATTATTAATAATAATTTTAAATAAAATGATCAACTTAATGAGAAACTTTTCAAACTTCTCATACTTAGTTTAAAAAACTTTTTATACTTATTTTTTTAATTTTGTTATTCTTAATTCGGATAGTCTACTCAACACGAAAAGCTTATTTGAAACTAATTCACCTTTGCTATTCGGTTCATGTATTCTTGCGGATTACGACTAATAAGATTTCATATATTATGTATTCTTTTGAAAATTTTGCTTTTAAATATATTTTTATAATAAAAATTATTTTTTTGTAGTATTTATTAATTTTATTACTAATATAAAAAACTAAGTTAATTGAATATTTTTAACTATATGATTTGATTATATTTGTTTATCACTATTTTTTGTAAAATTATATTATATTCATTTATATTTTAACAAATGTGATATACTCACAAAACTATTAATATCCGATTAATTTAATTTTTGTGAACATAATATACTTAATAAATATTACACAATATATAGCTTCAATCATAAAAATATATAAAAAAGACTAAAGTAATAAATTAATTGCACCCAAAATAAAAATACTGATATTATTCTCATTGTTAAAAATAGTGAGAGCATTCTCATTGGGAGGTGTGTGTATACATCATACAATAATATATTACAAGTAAGGAGTCCTTTGTAATTGAGGATGTAGTAAGAGAAGAAGATGTTATCACTAGTGAAAATACTGAGAACATTTTTAGTGTCAAGAACAGCAAAAATATTGTCTCTGATGTGTGTATAAAAATGTGAACTATTTCAAGTATGAGAAATTATTCATACTTATTTTTCTTAATTTTTTCATTATTAGTTTTAAATAAAATGAACAACTTGTAAAAAAATAAAAAGTATTTCAAGTATGAGAAACTTCTCATACTTATTTTTTTAAATTTTTTTATTCTTAATTTTAAATTAAATGAGCAAATTATAAAAAATATGTACTACTTTAAATATGAGAAACTCATCATATTTATTTTTCTTAATTTTTTTCATTCATAGTTTTAAATAAATGAGCAACTTATTAAAAAATAAAAAGTATTTCAAGTATGAGAAACTTCTCATACTAATATTTTAAAATTTTTATTATTATTAATTTTAAATAAAATAAGCAATTTGTAAAAAATATTAACTATTTCAAGTATGTGAAACTTTTCATATTTATTTTTTTTATTATTATTTTTAAATGAAATGAATAATTTGTAAAAAATAAGAACTATTTCAAAAAATGAGCAACTTTTTATACTTATTTTTTTAATTTTAAATAAAATGAGCAACTTGTAAAAAATGAGAATTATTAATTTCAATTATGAGTATCTTCTTATACTTATTTTATTAAAATTTTTAATTTTTAATTTTAAATAAAATAAATAATTTATAAAAAATGAAAACTATTTCAAGTATTAATAAAAAAACCAAAAAAGCATTTAGATTAAGAGAAACAAAGAGATGAGAGATGTGGAGGGTGTTGTGCTGTGCTTTGTTTGGAATTCAGTTTTTAAATATATTATTACGATCGAATTCATTCATTACGTATAGTTCATTAAATTTGTTATCCACATAAAAATTCAGATTGATCCAATACCTGTAGCTAAGTGATTGAATAAGATCTTATAATATTATTTTATAAATAAAATAAATAAAAATTATAATTTTTAAAAAAAATTTGTTAAACAAACATTATTCAATCACTTAATTACATGTATCGAATAAATCTGAAATTTTATATAGACAACAAACTTAACTGACTCTACATAATGAACGAATTCAATCATAAAAATATGTTCATAAACTAATCTCAAACAAAGAACGGCACCGCTGCATAACCTTATATCTACGTCTCCCTGTTCTCTTCCTTCCCTGTGCGCTGCTCCCTTCAATTCGGTCAAATTGTTTGGTCATTTTTATCAGCACATGGGCTGCTATTTGTTAAACACATGGGTGAGTAGTCCCCAAGTAAGGTAGAAAAATAGTCCCCAAGTCTTCAGCCCAGCTCGTAGAATTGGAAGAGTAATCCCCAAGTGTCCGAACTCACTTGTATGACTAGGGCTCAGCCCAGACTCAGGCTCAGTTGTAAAGAGTTAGCTGTAACTAACAGAGACGAAGCACCGAGTATATATATCACAGCTTGTAATACAAAAATAATTAAGAATCATAATTCTCCTTCACTACTTCTCTCTCTCTCTCTCTCTCTCTCTCTCTGCATTTTCTCCTTGTCTCTCTGCATTTCTTCACTATTTGATTTTCTAACCTCTAGGGTCTAGTTTACATTTTGATTAATATCGAGTTATGTGGTTAATTGGTGCCGAATAGTTTTTATTAATTAACTTGGAAATATGGTTATGTTCATCAACATATTTACTTAATTAGACATGCTGTAATGGCTTTGTTCTTGTTTTGATAATCCTTTAACTTGAAATGATAATTTAGAACACGTAATTCTCTGCAGAGATTTCATTAGTTCCCCCATTGAGAAAGTAATGATTTCTTCATCTTTTCTATCTCTGTCCTGAGGCCTATGATGTTAAGATTTTGCCTACATCGTCCGATTCTTTTATCAATGAAGAGGAATATTCTGGATCTATATATTATTCTGAGGCCTCGTTGATTTGCTTAATTATTTTCAAGAATCAAACTTAAGAGGAAAAAATATTGTCTTCCATTGTGCAATGTGCATTATTGGTGAGGGTTTTCTATTGTGTATTATTGTTCTGGGCGGATGGGATCACTCATCTTATCAGATGGATATGACCAATGATCCAATGCCATATACTGGGGCTGTGAGCATACCCCCATTTAACTTGCATGTTCACACTTTGGTGGCTTCTGATCTTACTTTGCATTTCCTTGCAACTTAAAAGATGATAAGGACTCCCTCAAATACACAATTAAGGCACCAAAAAGTTGTTACCCAATGGAGTGGAAAAAGTTTCCCAAATAAAGATAAAACTATATATTCTTAAAAATATAAGATGATATCAAAAAATGTGATATGATTGATTTTTTGTTAGAAAAATAACTCAAAATAATAATTAGAATCCTTGATGACAAAAGACTCTTGTTCTATAAATAAAGACTGAATTCTACAGGTAAAAGAACGCAATCATATGTCCATATAAGAATTATATTATTCTTCACTATGACTGTGGCTGACTTAAGCATCGGGATACCTTCGGCCGGTCAACACCGGTTGGGGCGCAAACGGTGCACTCTTTTTGTAGGAATTCAGAGCTCTCGGTTGCTTAATTGGTTTTCTTCGTTGGAAATATTCATCATTGCGTGAAGGTACGATTTTTTATTCTTACAATTTGGCGCCGTGGTAACGACAAAATAAATACGAAAAAATCGACCACGTTGAATAATTCTTCAAGAAATCTTCAATGATAACAACAATTAGCAACATCTATAATAATAAAAGTACTATATCCTAGCAAACTCAATGACCAATGAGATCAAGAGGTAAAAACAATTCTCCCAATAATTGAAGACCGTGCATTCATATGTACCTTGAAATGATGAGAACTTTACAACATGGTTTTGAGGTGTAAAAAACTTTCGTATTTACTCCTAATTTTAAAATTATGACATCCTTTTATTCTCAATGTTTCTTTGAGGCCTAAGATGATTTAAAATTGCCTACATTGTCCGATGATCACATATTTGGTCGGAACACACTTTGCGATTAGGGGAGGTGGGGGGAGGAGGTTGGCCAAGTTTTTTTGGTTTAATTTTTAATTTTTTGTTATTAATTTTATTTATAAATTATAATATTTTTCAAACACTCATAATTTATACTATAAATTTTAATTATTTTTTTTCTATTCGAGTTACAAGTTATAATTTTTACCAAACACTCGTAATTTTTGCTATAAATTACAATATATAAGTTATAAATTTTAGTAATTCCAAACAACCCCCAAGTCATTGATAACTTTTGGAAGGAAAAAAGAAAAGAACAAAGAAAAGAAAAGAAAAGAAAAAGACACAATACAATAGTGAAATGAATTTGCCTACATGTGATGTATGAGGTATCTCTATATTTATGAGTTGCATTATGAGATTATGTTGGGAAAAATTAAATTAAATAACTTGTAGCTGAATAAATTTTTTTTTCTTCTTTGTAGGTGATTAGGTGTGATTAACAATAGCAATATAAAATAATAATCAGAAATTACAAGGCGCCATATTTTACATAAAAAAATCTCTAAAAAGAAAAATTAAGAGACTAATATCCGATTCTAAATATTCACTTTGTCAAAATAACGAGTTTTTGCAATTTACTCTCCCAGCATACTAAGATTACAACATCAAAAATAATATTTTTGACTATTACAAATATTTAATATTCATTACCGTAAAAAAGATTTCAAACAAATAACTAAAAGCAAGTTTACATTTTATCGATTAACGATTAATTGACATCAATAAATGTCACGAATTGAGTAATGAAAATATATCCTTAAAATTTAAGGACGATCGAGGGTGTTTATCAGTGGTGTTTGCTTAGCTTAAATTTGTTCAGTTTATATACTGTGGAAGTCGTAATCAGTATTTTGGTAAGCCTATCATTTTGTATGGGTTAAATTTTGTAAATTTTATTTATTTTTGTCTCTTATGAAAATTTTTACTTTTTTTGACTAATTTTCTTTTTAAAAGTTTTTTGAATAGTCAAGATAAGATAAACTAAGAAGGTGAAGGTAAAAAAAATTGATTAAAAGATGAAAAAAAAATACTAAAAAAATGAGCAACATAAAAAAAAATTAGTTTATTAACTTATTTTGATTTATTTTTATCTTTTTTGAACTTTTTTTTATATTTTGGTTAAATTCTTTTATTTTTTGGCTTATTTTGATAATAAAAAATTAAAAAATATAATAATTTAATTCATGAAATTTTTTTTTACTAAAAATAAAAATAAATCAAATAAAATAAATAATGTCAATCTTAAACGCTTCTTGTTTCCTCTCGATGTCGATATACATATTTTATATCAAAGATTTTTAATGTGGCTCTGACAAAAAATCAAATGGAAAACAAATTTCAATAATGTTAGTGATGACAACGAGAGGCGAAAATTCATAGGAAAGCAGATGGGGGTTGCCGGGCTGGGCTCGTAAGTTGACACAACGGAAACGGAAAAATGATAGCCGAAGAAAATGGCAACGGCTCATAAGTTGGTGGGTCCTACGTTTGGTGACCAAAACAGATACGAAAATGGCAATCAACGGCGTATACGGGACAGCCGCCTTCCACTGTATTCAACCACCATCCAAATCGTCATGCACCTACGTGTACCCCTTCTTTGACAAGTGGCTTAAAGTGGGTTTATTTTTTTTATTTTCTTTACTTAATTTAAAAGTTAAAGCAATGTCAACCATAACTTCAGTCTTATCTTTTTATTTAAGGCTTGTTTGAGATATTTTAAAACTGGGATAATTATACTTATTTTACTTGATATTTATATTTATTATAAAGACTTTTTTCATAATTTTTAAAATTATATTATTTTTTTTGTTTTAATTCTCAATATTAAATATTTTCTTCCATTAATTAACTGTTAAATCAAAAAATAAAATTTACTAGTATTTTATTTTTTTGCCCCCATGTTACACCCTTCTCTCTGTTATCTCTTTCTCTCTCCGTCTTTCTGCTATCTTTTCCTTCCCCTGTTTTTCTCTTCTCTCTCTTATATCTCTCTCTGTATATATCAATACATATCTCTCTCTATATACATATATATATATATATATATATATATAGAAGCTTATTCTATATATAATGAAGCAAATGAAGAACACCTGCCTTCTTTTTTTTTTTTCCCTATGATGTTCTTCTTCTCCAAGCTTCTGTTGAAGCTAAAACTCTCCACTGAAGCAGGTGTTCTCTCTCTCTCTCTCTCTCTCTCTCTCACCCACGATCGAATTCGAATTGGCTAATGTTTTGATTAATTTGCAAAATCATCGAAGTTTCGTAATTCAAATCAAGGTTTTCAAAATCTAAAATTGGAATTAGGGTTTTTGAATTTTGGAGAGAGTTTAGGAGAGTTGTTGGGCAGAGAGAGTTCCGAGGAGTTGTTCGGCGGGGGCAGAGGCGAAATCCACCTGCCCACCGGCAGGGGCAGGGGCGAAC
>JAOTRH010211050.1:0-10884 GCA_034768845.1 Heliamphora exappendiculata | reverse complement strand
AACGTGGGGGGGTGGGGGGGGTTGGTTTGGGAATTAATAGCTTCCCTGAGAAGTTTGGGCGTGGGCCTACGTTATGTTTTATGTGTATACCTATACATACATACCCACATACATATCATACATCTATAAAATTAAATTATCATACCGAAATCAATATTTTCTTTTTAAATAAATTTAAAAATTTATATTTTTAAAGATTATCAAAATTTAAAATTATTCTTGAATTAAATTTCTTGAGCCTCCACGCACACAGATGAGTCCAATAAAACTCGTTAAAACATTGACGAGTCCAGGCCACACGTATATAATATGCATATAAGCTCAATAATTATAACACACAGGTAAATATTTAATTGCATCAATTAAAACAGGGTCTCACATTTGACTTATTTTATTATTTTTTAGTTTAAAGTAATTTGTCGTCAAATAACCTTCTAGTTTTTATGTCATCTAAATATTTATCAAGCTATTTTTTTTTTCACCTTAAAAATGACTTTAACCGAAAAAATCAGTTTTAAGCCGAGTTACCTAAAGTAGCTTAAGGTCTCATTTGATTTTTAAATTATGGTTTTGAAAGAATTGGATAAATAGTTAGATTTAATTGCATTAGTTATACAGCGAGACACAATAAATTGTGAAATTTGATTGTATTAGTTATACAGTGGGATTAAATTGTATTAATTGTGACAAATTTAGGGAATATAATTAATTTTAATCCTTGTATGAAGTAAGAATAGTTCTAAAAAAATTAATCCCTCACCATATCACAATTCTTGGTATTAGTTATTCCTCAATATAGTACTTTACATACAGTATGAGGTATTAGTTGGCTAAAGAAACATGGGGACAAAATTGCACTAATTTTTAATTAGACAAACAAACAATGAATTGAATTACACTAAATTATTAAGTGAAATTCAATCCCAAAGAATAACAAACAAGGACTTAGTGCAACATTGGCAAATGGGAGGAACTTCTCTTTCGAGAGTTATGGGTCTATGTTGTACCTTAAGGCATAACACATTGATATGCTACTCAAGTGATAAAATTTTAAGATATTTTATGCTCAAATTCTTTTATTATGTAACGATTATAGAGCATATTATTCTTGCAAATAAATTAGATTTATTGGATATTAATAGTTCTATGATTAGTTCATATTTGTCTACAAATAAATGAATAATAAACATAAATTTGGAAAAAAAATGGGTAGAAAAATATGTCCAATTACATAGTTACAGATATTAAATTAATTATATATAATTTTTACATTAGTAACAAACTTAGCAAGTATTACAAGTAAATAGCTTCGATTATAAAAATATAATTTGAGATCCTTTTAAAGGCACAATACCAACTATTGATTCTTTTTCCGAACGTTAAGACTAACTACAAATTTCTTTCTATTCTTCAATCATATTTGCAGCAACCAATTGCTAAACAATCTAAGTCCACATCAGCAAGTGATGTCCCGCTAATATTTGACAAATAATTTGATATACTTGTATTCACTGATAGTTTTTATAAATTTCCTAGTACATTAGCATTTGAGGGAGATTATTTATTTAGATTTTGTGATCCCGTGTGCACCATTATGAGATATTTTTTCTATTTGATTGCAGTAGTATTTTTCTACTTTGTTGTATGACATCCTCACACAATTTGCCTAGGGATAAAATATTTTACGCATTGCTTTAACAATATTGTACTTATCAGGCGACACATTGTTAATACTTATCATCGATCACAGTTAATTCTTCATTTATATTTTTCCACTAACACTTATTTGAAATTGTTGTTAGTTTTAATTATTTTTCACACTGCACATTCTATGACAATATATGGTTACTTTCTTACTAATAATGGGCAAAGCTTTGTAAGGCCCCGCCTACGACTCCGAACTAATCGTACAATAATGTGGTGGTTCAAAAGAGATTCGAATTTGGGTTGGGTTTTTTTCAACTTTTAATTGTATTGATTTTTTAATTTTCATGATAAAAAGAAACTAGAAACATATATATGAATATTTGGACTAAAAGTGAAGAATTCACTACAAATTTTAAAAAATACTTAAAAAGAAATTATATACATGCAAAAAGAAGCTATTTAAACGCCGAATTCCTCTCCTTGTAAAAGTGCAAGACAACACTCCGAAAATTTAAAATCTTGGCCAATATTCCGTTAACTTATAAGGATAATCAGAACGAATCTTCCGCGAAACAGAGCCATCTCGATCTTCTTCTGACCCTCACCCTAAAACACTATGCTTTTTGGTCTTTGATCTTCATCCCAAAAAATTCAGCCGAAACCGTGTCACTTGCTAAGCTTTGGCATTTCCCAAAACCCTAAATCCATATTCCAACCGGACTTAGTCTCTTCCTCTCTGTCTCCGTATGTATATATTGTTGGAGAACAATCTCATTCTTAAGATTGTTGGGAGAAATCCAACGCCACAATAAAATATACATGCTGAGTGATCTAGAAAATACATCTTTATTAACTTTCAACAATTACAATAAGAAAAATTTATAGAAAACGAAATACATAAATTAACAAGAACAGAATATGCAAAGCGAGTCCTGCAAACCCAGTTTCCTTAAGAATGATTCACCGCCTACCGAGGGTGTTGTAGATTTTCTACCGGCGTCACTCTCCCAGGATAAAACGGCTGACACGATCGTTGAAACACCACCAAGGATCGGCTACGAACGTACCCCATCTGCCTTTCTCTCTCTTACTCCCACAGCTTTAGAATCTGTATGTATCTCTCTTTTGGTTCTTATCTTGCTGCTGTATTTCTCTTTTTCTCTGTCTCAGAAAACTGAATGGGATGACAGCTTATATAGACATTCTATCATAGAGGGGGTTACATGAGAATTAATACCATTCAATGGTATTGATTCTCAGAATTCATTTGCCAATTGAATTGGCCAATTCAATTGCAAATAAATTCTGATATCGAATTTTGAAATTCAATGGCCAATTAAATTCACAAAATTCCAACATATATAACGATAGCATTGCCATTGCGTGTTGCGTAAGACACCAAACCAAACCCTACAGAATTCATTCAAGAACCATTTGATTTGAAGGCTCTGAAGAATTGTTGGTGTGTGCGAAAGTGATCGTTTTGGGGAAAGGAAAGAATTAATGATGAAGAGAAAGAAAGAAGACGTTGTCAACATTCAAGAGCCTCCCTATGATAATTTGGCTTTTGGTTGCGTTGTCGTCCATATGCTAACTGAAAGCCTCCATATAACCAAGACTTGTATTTCGTGGTTGTCACCTCACAAAAATCTATGATGTGGTGGTCCAAATCACAAAAGAGAATAAAGGGCTTAAGCACCAATGAGAAGGGGGTATTGTGGACAAAAATCAAGGTCAAGGATTGAAGTCAAAAGTTTATAAATCCAATGTGGAAGTCAAAGAATCAAATAAATTATCCGAGTCACATATCGGGGCCCAAATACCACCTATGAAATCTAAGAATAAAAATTTATACACATGGCCCAAGGATTAAGAAAATAATTAATTAATCATAAAACAATTTTTCACAACCCCTACTCAAGAGGCAACAATACATCAAGGTCAAGTTTTTAAACTTTTCACAGCCATCACCCAAAATGAGACATGAGATTAAATAAATAAACAAAAAAAAACACGATCCATGTAATTCTCATTATAAGCATGATGTAAAAACACAAAAGGTACTCTCTAAGGTTTTCTATCATGCCCCTATAATGAAAATAAGTTTCAAAATGAGGATTTGGCCTTATGGCCCTACAAAAACATCTATTCCATGAATTGTGTGGCCTTAGACCCACAAGCATACAAAAAAATCACTTTCTATCTTTAAAAAGAATGACCCTCATGTCTCAAGTCTGTGTCGTACTCCCAGTACTTGAAAATGTTGTGCATGAGCATGACAACCCATTAAAAAATATTATGCATAAAGTAAAATATGTGGTGTCATGCATGCATGCCAATTAAAATACATAAATAGATATGAAAACCATTTCTTATTTCGTGAAACCCTTAATTCAAATCCAAGATTAATTTCATAATTTAATTAATCAATTAAATATATCCAACCATAATCTTTTACCATTCCCATTTCCAAACACGCATACACACACACATCCCTAGACTTTGCAAAGCACAAATCTAAAAGTCCAAACCTCTGTCTTTACGGTTATCAACCGAGGGACCAGGCAATTTCGAATCCAAATATCTGCCTTTACAGCTATTAAACCAATGAACCAGGCAATCCCAACCATTGCGCAAGTTTATGGTCTTTCATCGATGAGTATCTCGTACCCCACTTATTTTTCATAACAATCAAGTACAAACCATAACACACGCACTCACACATACCAGGCATTTAACCCCGTCAAGCCAAGTCATGTACACATTAGCACAACCCAATTTTACTATTAACTCAAAATATGCAATTTCTCCAAATTCATAAATAAGCCATAACATATTCATTTCAACATTAACTTCAAATTAAATTTACATAATATAATTTCATCATGTAATTTCTCCATTTAAAGCTCAAGAATAAAATATTATCAACATAACGATATTTGTTCAAGAAATTATTTTCTTTAAACCGTAACATCCTAATCCATGTAAAATAGACAAGATTATACACTACAACAAATATTTTTCTCAAAGTACAAAAAAACTTACCTCAATATCCAAAAAAAAAAAGGTGTAAGGAGTGAGACCCAAAAATCCAAGTGTGTCAAAACAAAACTCTATTTGGTGTAGGTTGTAGCCCTCGTCGAGGTGAACATTTATCTTTCGTTAGCGTCGTGAGAAGAAACTTTTAGGTACCCCGTATTCACGTATATATGATATGAATATAGAGAGAAAAAAAACATAGAGGCGAGAGAAAAGAGGGAGCCGTGAGTGTTGCAGAGGGTTTGGGAGGAAAAGAAATGCTCTGGAGAAGAAGGAAAGGGTGGGCTCTGCCTCAAAAGAAGTTTTCCAAATATACCCATGGCAAACTTCTAAACACCACAAAAGTCCTCAAAGTCAAAGGTCAAAATAGAAAAAATAAAATAAAAAACCATAACATTACAAACTTCCCTCCTTAGGGAATTTCGTCCCCAAAATTTATCATACATAAAAATATACAAAAATCGAGAAGGAAACATATCTGGGTACTTCTAACGAAGCTCTGACTCTAACTCCCAAGTTGCTTCCCTTAACCCATGGTGATTCCACACAACCTTCACCCAAGGAATAATCTTCCCACGTACAACCTAATCGTGTGTGTCTACAACCTGAATTGGCCGCTCCTCGTAAGACACGACACTATCTATCTCAAGCTTTGTCCAATCAAGCTTGTGCTTTGGGTCTGGCTCATACTTGCGATGCATGGACCCGTGAAACACATCATGAACTCCTGAGAGCTGTGGTGGCAAAGCAAGATGATATCACACCTCCCTAATTCGCTCAAGAATCTCAAATGGACCAATGAACCGTGGTGAAAGCTTTCCACTCTGACTGAATCTCATTAATCCTCGTCTTGGTGAGATTTTTAAAAACACGTGATCTCCAACTTCAAACTCTAGTGGTCGGCGTCTTCGATCGACATAACTTTTCTGATGGCTCTACAGTAAGCAACCTCTGTCGAATAGTAGCAACTTTCTCTGTGGTCTCACACACCAAGTATGGACCTAAAAGCGAAGCCTTTCCAACATCTACCCAAAATATCGGTGATCTACATGGCCTCTAGTATAAGGCCTCAAACGGTGCCATCTTAATACTGACTTAGTAACTGTTGTTATAGGTGAACTCCGCCAAGGCTAAGTGATCCTCCCATGAACCCTGAAAATAAGTACACTACCCTGCAACGTATCTTCTAATATCTAAATGGTTCTCTCTGACTGCCCATCTGTCTGTGGATGAAAAGCTGTACTCATGTGAAGTTCGGTTCCCAAGGCCTTTTAAAGACTCTTCCAAAATCGAGATGTGAATCGAGGATCTCTATCAAAGACAATCGAAACTGGAACCCCATGAAGTTGCACAATCTCCCGTACATATAGCTTACCAAGAGCATCCGTTGAGTTTAAAATTCAAATAGGAAGAAAGTGTGCTATCTTGGTCAAACGGTCCACTACTACCCAAACTGCATCGTGTCCTCGCAGGGACTTAGGAAGTCCGATGATAAAATTCATTGTGACTTGCTCTCACTTCCATTCAGCCCCTTCTAAGGGCTGGAGTAAACCTGCTAGTCTCTGGTATTCGACCTTCACTTGTTGACAAGTTAAACATCTAGCCACGAACTAGACAATGTCCTTCTTCATTCCTTTCCACCAGAACTAACGACGTACATCTTGATACATCTTTGTACCTCTTAGATGCACTGCAAGATGAGAATGGTGAAACTCATGCAGAACATCGTCTCTACACGATCCTTGCATAAAAAGTCTTCCCCAATGCCTCACACTTTGATCAGCATGCACTGTCCAACCCTCTGCCTCCTTATTGCTAATAATACGATCCCGAATAGCGTGTGTCTCAACATCTAGCATCTGTGCCTCTATCACCCTCCTGATAAGAGTGGGCGATGCAACAAGCACAAATAAGGAAGCACCCTCATCAACATTGCTACGAGTTAGGTCAAACTCAGCAACTCTCCTAGCATCTTTCATTCCAGGATGGCAATAGTCGCTAGTCTCCCAAATGTCTTTCTACTAAGTGCGTCGGCTACGACGTTGGCCTTCCCTGAATGATATTGAAGATCAAAGTTGTACTCCTCAATATACTTCATCCATCGCCACTGCCGCAAATTAAGGTCCTTTTGTACGAAAAGATAACGTTGACTCTTGTGGTCAGAGGACACCTCTAATCGCTCACCATAGAGGTAGAACCGCCATCTTTTCAATGCAAAGATTACTGTCGCTAATTCTAAGTCATGAGTACGATAGTTTTTCTCGTGTGTCTTCAATTATCATGAACCATATGCTACAACCCGACCATTTTGCATCAACACGCAACTCAAACCCTCTCGCGATGCATCACAATAAACAGTGTAACCCAAACCCCGCTTTAGAATAATCAAGATCTGCGCGGTGGTCAACCTTTACTTCAACTCATGGAACACCACCTCACAAGAATCGCTCCAAATGAACTTGACTCCCTTGCGCGTAAGGCGAGTCAACGGTGCAGCAAGACGTGAAAAATCCTCCACAAAATGATGATAATATCCGACAAGATCCAAAAAGCTTCGAATTTGAGACATTCTTCAGTCGTTCCCAATCCATCATAGCCTCCACCTTAGATGGGTCCACCTTAACACCATCTCCTGACACTACGTGACTAAGGAATTTCACCTCAAATAGCCAGAACTCACATTTATCATACTTAGCATACAATCGATTCTCTCGTAAGATTTGAAGCGTGATCCTCAAGTGCTCTTCGTGTACCTCTCGAGATGCTAAATAGATTAATATGTCATCTACGAAGACGACCACAAATTGATATAAGAAAGGGTGGAAATTTTGGTTCATCAAATCCATAGAAGCCACAAGCGCATTCGTGAGATTGAATGGCATCACCAAAAACTCGTAATGCCCATAACGCGTACGAAAAGCTGTCTTTGGGATGTCTCCTTCTTTGGCTCTCAACTGATAGTGACCCGATCTCAAATCAATCTTGAAAAAACATACGAATCCCTTTAATTGGTCGAACAAGTTATCAATCCTCAGTAGCGAGTATTTATTCTTCAAGGTAACCTAGTTTAACCAATGATAATCTATGCACATCGTTAACGACCCATCTTTCTTCTTGGTGAATAAAACCGAAGCTCCCCAAGGTGAGACGTTAGGCCGGATAAAACCTTTTTCTAACAACTCCTGTAACTGATCTTTTAATTCCTACAACTCTGTCGGGGCAAATCTATAGGGTGGCATCTAGATCGGTGCAGTGCCTAGAATAAGGTCAATGGAGAATTCAATCTCCCTATGCGGTGGAAAATCATAAAGGTCATCTGGAAAAGCATTCGGATACTCGCACACAATGGGAGGCAACTCTCCACGAGTGGAACCTCCCTCGTTAGCCATCACAACGAAAAATAAGAGGCTAAGCTGTCCTCGGCCTCGCAAACTATACAAAGGAGAGATTAAGCTATCACGTGAATCTCCCAAGAAATAGAAACAATCTCCTGAAGGGGTACAAACCGTGACTCTCCTTCTATAGAATTCGATGGTCACTCGATGGGTTGTTAACCAATCCATCCCAAGAATTACATCAAACCCGATCATATTTAGAACGATAAAATCAAAGACAAGATGACAATTTTCTACCTCAATCTCGCAAGATCTGCAAACTCTTTTTAAAGTCGCATTCCCCCCAACTAGAGTGTTAATGTGTAAGAGTGTATCTAGCTCATCAACCCTCAAACCCATAGCCAATGCAAAAGATGATGAAATATGTAACACCCCACTCCCGGAAGGCACCAAACCTGTACAAAGGGATGTAATCCCGCCGCAGACCGGCAGCCTAAGAGATAGACAATAGATAAAAATATTCAGAGACTAAACAAGAACTTCTAAGCAACCACAACACCTTAATGTCAAAAGAGATATACATGAGTCACTAGGAATTCACCATCCCAATGGCATACATTACTTTTAAAACGTCAAAAATCTTTAGGGTCTTATACATGAAGCTCTGCCAAGACTAAAAACTAAACAAAAAAAAAATTGAACCAAAATGATTCCCAACACTATAACCAAAACTACTCAACGATACTTGTGGTGGACCAACTCCTAGCCGTTCCTGGTATCTATAACTACAGAGGTTATAGGAGAGCGCACTTAGTATTATCATGAACATAAAAGACAGTTACTTAGTTAAGGATAGTTAAAAACTCTTTCTAAAAGTAATTCATCACATTTTCTCCGAAAATATAAAAACTGATGCATTTGCTTGAACATGAAAATATCACAGATTATACAGAACCTTCTCAGTATTGCAAACAGAAATATGTTCCTGGCTCAACCACCACAAATTTAAAATGCATGACCACTTTCTCAAATCTAGACTCAAACCCCAACAGTGTCCAAGTAATCGTTAATCTCACAACCGGGAGTTCCGACAGTACCGTAACCTCAATTCGCAATGCACGGATAGCAGCGTGATAAAATGAGGGCCACTTTCTACCAAGCACGAGTGGTATGTGCTAAAACCTGGGACTCAGCCCCCATAAGCCTTTAAGGAAAAAATCCTCACTTAACGAGAAACCTCCCTTATAGGGACAAATGAAAAACCCATAGTTAGGTAACCTCCCTCATAACAAGATATAAATGGCTGAAAACCCTTGTAACTTGGCACTTTAGAACAGCCACACAATATTAACCATACTTTTATAGTAATATCATGCTAACTCAGAATATCATGGATATCACACTTGAATTAAAAACATCATGACTTTTGAAAATAACAGATTCATGCAATCATCAAACTGGTCATAGTTCAAAACATGCGCTTCAAAGCATTTTCATGCATCATTTACATAAATTTAAATTCAAGATAATGGCTAAGTACTCTCACCTTATATTATATGCATATGAACTGAGCCTCCCCCGGCAAGCTATGCATGACCCCCAGGTTATACAACCTCTGTGCCTAACAAGCAAAACACGACTCGATCGTTAACACGGAATCCTCCCCCTTTGGTATGTGAAACTAAAACGATTCTGACCGTGGAATATTTTCTTGATTTTTGGAACCATGGTTACTTTATTTTTAAGTTTAAGGGATGCAACATGCTTGCCTGATTCTTCACTTGGTTAAAGATTTTACTTAACCATTTATTACTCTCTTCCAATCATTAAAATTTAAAGTACCACAGCATCTTGAGGTACTTAGACTTGAAATCAAGTTATGATATTTAAACACCATTTAGATAAAAATATTTCTTACAACTCTCATGTTTAACACTAAGGCCAAAACCTAAGGCAAATTGGTGAATAAAGCATCCTAACCAAAAGCGGTTCAGCACTTTTCTCAAAATTTTACCAAAAATATGTTTCTGTTGATCTCGGGTTTGGGGTATCCGATCAAGTCCAAATGAGCCCATCTTTGAGTATGTTCTATCTCAACAAGTTCCCTACAAGTTTCATGTTTAAAGTTAAGGGTAGTTGTTTGGAACAAATTAGACTTTTTGCCCATTTTAGAAAATAAGTTTTGTCAGCCACCAAAACTCAGCAGAGTTGGTTTTGGACAGAGAGGTTGAAACGGTTTTGGGGTATCTTCCCGAGGCTTTAAGGTCTGATTTTTGGATAGACACTAGTTCAATATGTTGGATACAATGTTCATGTAAACCACTTTTGTAATAGGTCACGAAAAACATGAATGTTGGACTACACAAAAATTTGTGATAGATGTGTCTTTTGACGGCTAAAACTCAATAGAGACTTTTAGAGGGGTTATGACCTATCAAAACACAATACTTTGTGCTCATGTTTTGTGGGTAGATAGATATGCATGTTAACTACAACTTTTATGTGTTGATCAAAGTTCGGATCTCATTGTAAATTAAGGTTTTTAGATCGGTAGTGTTGACTGGTCAAAAAATAACACTTTGATAAAATTGTAATATCTCGAGTTATACTTACTCAAATGAGTTGAAACCAGCTTTGGATGAAAGATACACAAAAATATAAATCTATACATAAAGAAAATACTTAGATCAATTTTTTACATTGAGTTATGATTGTTATAAACAGGCAACCCAAGAGGGGGGGGGGAGAATTGGGTTTCTTTTCTAGCAATGGATAATATAAAAAAATTTTCAGAAAAACCTTTTAATATCGCACTAAATCTAGATATGCAATTTATGAAATTACTGCAAAAATTAAAAGGAGA
>JAOTRH010211029.1:0-10886 GCA_034768845.1 Heliamphora exappendiculata | reverse complement strand
CTCCCATGATGTGGATAAGATTTGCACAAATTCATAATAGTATATCCTTTTATGCGAAGAAATCTAGAATATATGTACGTCCAGTCATACATATATAAATTGGACAAATTGGAAGTCCCATGAGTCATAATAAACCTAGGTTTTTTCTGAACTGAAAAAAATACTTCCTAATTAAGGAGGAGATTAATGTTTATTTTCTTAGACAATACCACAAGATGATGAATAGAGACACCAACTACCTAAATATTTAGAAATCAACAATCAACGCAGGCTCTCCCTGGTTTCGGGCTCGGAGTGTGCCGGTTATTTGCCCCGGAACCCGGATAATCGTTGAGCTCAACGTCCATCCTTCTTCCTAATATCCTTTCTGCCTCCAAGCTTTCTTCTGTTTTTGCCTGTTCGCAGATACAGAAAAAAATTAAAAAAAGATAAAAAACTCAACATTCTTGAAACATAGTATGATAATCAGCACATCAAGGGGTATAGATGATGAGTTTGAGTTCGTGTTCGAGTTCAAAATTGTTTAGTCCAAGTGTGAATGGAATGTTAAGTCAATTACTGATCAAAAAAAAAAAATTGGAGCTGGATAAATAATCACCGAGTCACACGATCGCGGATTTAACATTTGGAAGTTTACACGGATTGTAATCTTAGCTATATATATATATATATTGTATTTTTGGGCAACTCCAATATAACCATTTCAGTATTTGTGGTAGCGAAACTCTGCAACGGTAGTAGATGTAACTTTCATTAGATTATATTGCTTTCATTAAATGTTTCTTTCCTTCTTTTTGTATTTCCTCATCTTTCATTAACTCTGAGTAGAGTTTGCTATAACTCTGGCCTTGACTTTGACTTTGATTGAATCGAAAGAAAATTTATTGGGATGAGCATAAGTTAACTTGGACTGCTGGAATCTCGACTCATAAACCAAAAAAGAAGAAAAAGAAAGAAAGATAATCAGCATCAAAGATTGTGAATTACCATATGCATGTGGGTACTCTCTGAAACCCCATGACCTAGGGATTCCTGCATTAGATTTCTGGTTCCTGCACGTACAAATGAAAACTGAGTTCATCATCAAAGAGAGATCTAGAGAGAGAGAGAGAGAGAGAGAAAAAGATGGGAATTAAGTTGATGAAGATTTACTTGTAACTGGGACAGAATTGAGGGAGATAAGGTGAGAAGAAAAGCATAATAGAAACAGTAGCAGACGAAGAGAAGTGGCTTCCATTGGCACAAAACACTACTGTTGGAGACTCTCTTCTTGTGATCTTTAATTTAATTTTGTTGTCTAAATAAAGCCAACCAGATCTCCATTTATATATACATTCTCGTTATGGGCACACCCGTTTGTTAGCGATGCTTGCTGGGTGTGGCAATCAAATCATGATCCAAAGTCAGAAGGGCTATACCTTAAAAAAAATAATACAGAAAAAACAAAAAATGTTGTGGGTGTGTGTGAACCGTAGATGTGATATCACGGTGCTGTAGGGTGATTTAGGTTTTAGTGGAGGGTATTATGAGAAATATATTAAGTCAAAGATGGGCACACTATGGAGGTGGAGGGTGATGATTACGTGGCATGAGGCAATAGCTGAGCTCTTCCAATAATTAATGGAAAATGTAATTCTCCCGTAATTATATAGTATCATATAATTTTATTTACGTTGTGTTTTTATTTAATTACATAACAAATTTTATGCAATAATATTGTTAGTTTATTTTTATTTGATAAAATATTATAAGAGTGGCCCACTATATATTTATTATATATTTTTATTTATTAAAAATATTATATAAATAACGACAAATGCATAATACTTATAAGGGTACCTAGAATTTTTCAACAAGAGGCGGCTTGTCTAATATTGGAGTTTTCAAGAGGGGAATAATATTGGGGCTTGTGGGACTCAGGTTGAATTTTATTTTAATAATTTAAATAATTTATTTTTATAAATTTAATTGTACAACTTATTTATTTAAGATTTTAGATTAGTTAAATATTATTATAGATTTAAATAAATTAAATTTATTATTAAAGTGGGACCTACAAGTCCCATCAGCAGCATAATGTTTGGGTGCCGACAAACTCTACTCAATTAATAAGTCAAGGCTGAGTGGATTCTATATATATAATGGGATTTCGTGGAAATTCCATGGGTTGAATTCCTACATTGAATTGATTTCGGTCCTATATTTACGGGAAAGTGTAGCTGATTAATGTTTGGATTAGTTTTGTTTATAAATTTTTTAATTTTTTAATTTTTTATAAAAAAAAATAAACATAAAAATATATTAAAAAAACAGCTGAAATTAAATGAGTAGATTTTTTTTGAAAGTTTCCAGTAAAAAAAATTTTAATTTAAATATAAGCTAATTTGGACCAAATAATGTAAGTATTAACGTAGCACATTATTGAGTAATACTGAAATATCACTGGCCGAAATATATTTTTATTTATATGATATTTTTAATTAATATAATTAACCTACATACATAAATGAAGATATAACTCTCCCAAAAGGGTGGACCCTACTTTAGATGTAGACCTACGATCTTGTGTTTGGGTATGCTCAATTTTTTATCTCACATTTACTCACAATGCTTGAATCTATTTAATAATGTTATAGAGAATATTTTAAATGTAACTATATTGACTCGTCTTGATTTTAATTTTTTGATCAGGAAAGAAGTATTAGAAAATATATTTTAATCGATAATAAATTAAACAAAAAAATACATCAACAACAATAAAAGCAATTTTACAAAAAATAAAAAGCTTTCATAGAAGAAGAAAAAATAACTTTGAGAGAGAAAGAACATCAAATCTACACACAAGAGAATATAAATTCTTACGAGAGAAGGATCCAACAACATTACATAAAACAAAAAAAACAAAAAAAAAACCTCGTATGCTACTGCTCTGTAATTTTTCTCAAAAGAACTATTATCTCTACCTCTTTTTTACAATATTGACATTTTTTTACCGGAGTTGGTCGTCCAGTGAGATAAAATGCGATAAATTAACATCAAATCATGGCCTGCAAATAGATCTGAAACTAGACCTAAGAAAATAATCGCTAAGTAACATTTTCACTTCCGTGCTAAAGGTACCAAAGAATCGTTACTGAAAAACAAAAGTTTGCTGAATCAAAACGACCTCATCGTCGATAAACGATAGTCACTCGATCTTCAACAAAAAAAAAAGTACAAAGAAAGACAAAAAAAAACTACTCATATAAAACTAAAACTAGAGGAAGAAGACAAACACTGGATAAAAAAAACAAGAAATAAAAAGAAAATGAAGTACAGATGATCTCTAGAGAGGGGAGTGTTGGGAGAAATATAATACCACAAGATCTGCTTGGTAGTCCAAAAAATACATATTTATTAATTTTTAAAAATTACAATAAATTTTTTTTACAGAAAACGAAATTGCAGAAAATAACATGAATAGAATATGTAAATTGAGTCCTACAAACGCAGTTTTCTTAAGAATGATTCAGCGCCTACCAAGGGTGTTGTAGATTTCTCCATCGGTGTCATTCTCCCAGGATAAAATGGTTAATTCGAACGTTGGAACACCACCAAAGATCGGCTACTTGAATGCATTTCGTTTGTCTTTCTCTTTTTCACAACTTGCATATCAGAATTTATATCTCTCTTCTTTCTTCTCTTATTGTATTCTGTATCTACTCACTTACCTTATATTCTGTGCATATGCAGAATATTAGAGGGGTCTTTACATAAAAAAATTTTCATTGAGGGTTACACCAGAATTCATGAGGAAATTCATGAGAAAAATGAAAATCAATATGGAAAATCAATTGTCAATGAATTGGTATTGATTCTAAAATTCAATTGTCAATTGAATGGCCAATTTAATTGCCAATCAATTCTAAAATAATGATCATAAATTAATTCTAAAAAATTACCAATTAAATTCACACTATTTTCAATATGGAGCACTGCCGTTGCCACTGTCGCTGTCGCCTCCCTTTAATTTTTTTTTAAGAAAAATCAAAGTTGTTTTGAATAAATGAAAATAAATAAAGATAAAAACACACCCATTAGTAACGTTTATATTTAATGTTTTTTATTTTTTATTTTAAATTTTTTTGTAACTTATAAACAAAAATATATTTAATAATTATTTTTATTTTTTAAAAAATATAAACAGTTTTTAAAATTTATATTAATTCTTATAAACAAAAAAATATGTTTTTACATATTTTATAAACAAATTTTATTTTATCCTTTTTTCCTCTAGTGTCTCCTATCGCTAATTTCGGTCATCACCTCTTACTACTGTCTCCTCCGACCATCACAACCAACCACCGTCTTTGATCACTGTCTTTGACGACTACATCCGGCCACTATTTTGGCCATCACATATTTTTATTTTTGTTTTTTCATAAAAATAAATAAAAATATATTTTTTATTTATTATAAATAATAAATAAAAAATTATAAATTACCAAACGAGGTCCGTTTGTATTAAGAATGCTCATTTATCGAAAGCACATCACATATTATTATGAGAATGCCTAATAACTTTTAATTTGATGATAATGTCGTCATTTTCTTGTCGCGGGAAAAATTTATACTATTCTTAAGAAGAAAAAAAAACATGGAATTATCTCCAATTGCCTACTATTGAACTCAAATTTTTTATTCATCATAACAAACAAGTGATTAAAGTTTTTCAATTATTAATAGTTGGAAAATAAAAAAGTGAATGCGAGGTGACCTGCCCTGATTGTTAGGTTATTTGTCTTGAAATTGGAAGACCATCAACTAAGAAGTGCTTGAGTTGTGGGGCTTCAGTTACATCAACAATTAAAAAGATAAAAAGGGCTATGAATTGATTTATTTTATTAAATTAATATCTCAAATAATATTGCACAATCACAATTATAAAATTTAAATAGAATTTATGAAAAACTCATTACATTAATAATTATGATTATATCATATTATTTGTAATATTAAATTGGTAAAATAAGTTTATATCTGTAGCATTATTATAAAAAGATTAAGGTTGAAAGCTGAAAATAGTTTGAACACTTAAAAACCCAACAACTTTACAGTGGGCGTTTCTAAAAGGTGTCGCAATATTTTTAGTGAAAGTAGGCAAATTCCATATACTCTCTCTCTCTCTCTCTATCTCTCTCTTTTTTGCGATATTTTACTTTTTCTCATATCATCGAGACAACCTAAAAAGTAAAATAATAATAAAAATATGAAGAAAAAAAGTTCATAAAAGACAAAAATATGCCAATAAATCAAATTTTATGTTGTTTATTTTTGCTTTTAGTGCATTTTTTCGTATTTCGATCAAATTTTTTACTTTTTTAATTCATTTCATTCGGGGGATTTGAAAAGGTCAAAATCTTTATCAAAAGTTTTTAAAAAAATTAAAATTAAAAATAAACAAAATTCAAGAAATGTAGCCCAAAAGGGCCATGAAGTTTAAGTGACAACAATTTGAATGACAACGAAAAAGTTGTGATAAAAAACTGGTTATTAGTGGCGACATTTTTTACATATCACTAAATCTCATTAAACCGACATTTTGTGACATTTTAAATTATCGTCACAAAATATACCGCTATATTTTGTGACAATTTTTTGTTTGTCATATATATTTCGTCACTAAATGTGTGAAAGAAAAACTACATTTGGCACCAAAAGAGTCTTAGTGACAATGATTTTAATGATACTAGAGAAGATGTGACTACAAATGGTTACTTAGCTACGATATTTTTAATTTATCATTAAATCCTATAAGAACCTTTTGTTACAATACAAATTGTTGACAGAAAATATCACTATGTTTTTGCAATATTTTTTTTATTTTATCAAATAAACTTTGTCGCTAATTGTGTAGAGGGAAAATTAATTTGGCACCAATTTTTTTAGTGATAATAATTCTAGAGATAATGAAACTTGTGACTAAAATATAGTTATTAGTAATTATATATTTTACTTATTAATAAATCTCATTAGACCAATTTTTTTATGACAATATATTTTTAAAGATTACTTATCTCTAGAATTAATGCTCCATTTTTTTCAGCGAACAATATTTTAGAAAATTATTTTTTTTTGAAAAATATATTCGTTTGAAAAAAAATTTGTATAAAAAATACTTTTTGTGTTTTGTGGCGATCGTAGAACTAATGATTGTGGTGGTATTAGTTTAAGTTGTGGTAATAGCAACTGTGGAGAGGTGGGAGGTAGGGGTGGTGGCGGTAGTGGTGGCAGCATTGGCAGTGGAGGTGGCAGAAACAATGGTATTGAAACTTGCAATGGCAATGGCGACAGCAGTGGGAGGTAGTGCAGTGTGGGTTGCGACAATAACGTCAGTGTTAGTTGTAGTGGGTATAATGGCGACAGGGTAGTAGTACAGTGGTGGTGAGTGGTGATGGCAATGTGACAATGGTGGTGATGTGGTATAATTGGCGGATGGTGGTGCCGATGATGGCAGCGAGATTGGTGGTGGTGGATACAATAATAGTAGTAGGGGTGGTATTGGGAGTGATGGCAGTGGGGTGATGCGGTGGTGGTGGTGATGTGACGGTGGTAGCGGCGACGACGATAGTAGTGTGGTGATGATGGCAGTGGGGTGATAGTGGTGATGGATGGGGTGGTGGTGGTGATGTGACGGTGGTGGCCGCGATGATGATAGTAGTGTGGTGATGATGGCGGTGGGGTGGTGGTGGTGATGATGACGGTAGTGGCGAGAGTGGTGGCGGTGGGGTGATAGTGATAGAAGTTATGACAGTGGTAGTGACTGTAACAGTAGGGTTGCGGAGATGGTGGGGCCGGATGTGGTGGTCGTGACGACGGTGGTGGGGGAGTGGTAGTAGAGGTTAATGATCCAAATTAATATATTATATTTGAATTTATCATATTTTCTCAACATATTTTACAATAATAGTTAGATGAGTTGGAAATAGAACATATTGGAAAAAATGAAGGTCAAGGTTTTAATTTCCCTTAACATCTTTTAATTATCTTGTGTGTAAGGTGGAGGTGTACATAGATCTAATAACTAGGTTTGGCGATAAAAATTTAGTGACAAATTTAATAGTAATGAAAGAAATGATCGATTCTTAGTTTAGTGACGATAAATTATTTTGTCATAAAGTTTCTCAAATAATTTGGCAAATTTTTTTTGTTACAGAAGTTTTTAGTTAATTGTAAAATCCTGAATTTTAGTGATAATTATGCATATTAGTGACACTTATTTAATATTTTAAAATAAAAGTGTAACAAAAGCTCTACAATTAGTGACAACATTCTCTTGTCGTTGAAGGTGACATATTTTTCTTGTAGTGAGTTTATTTCCTTATTCGGGTTAGATTCAAAAGTTATTGTGTTATTTTGTTGACGTACAAATTCTCTATTTCTAGGACCAGCCCAAAAGGATTTAGGGCTCATAGTGAATGACAAGAAAGAGGTTTTATAATTTTTTATATATATAGTAATTTTCATGAAGAATTATTACAAAAATTTGAATAAATTAAATTTATCTTGTGTTTCACAATTCAATAAATATTCAATTTACACAAGTTATATTTTTTTATATATTTTTTTAAAAAATAATAAACAAAAAATTATGAAAAAATCATTCAGCAAAGGCTTTATACATAAAATAAACAACTATAACAAAATACAAATTATGACATTTAATCGTTCAATTATTTAAAAATAATCACAAATTAATTAAAAAAATAATACAAATAATAAAATATATGATAAAATTGGAATCCTAATTTTTGCTAAAAATTGAAGGCGTAAAACCATTGCCTTATTGGTTTTGTTCTAAACCCAGCCTTGTTTCAAATCAAAAAGAAAACAAAGAAAGAAATAAAACGCTTATGATGATGAGTGGGAAAAAAAATCAATTGAAAGTGTTTGGTGTAGTTTAAATTAAGAGAATTTTTAAATTATGATTGAAAAGATATAATAATAACTTTAAGCAAAACCTACTAATATTTGTTAGAGTTGTAAAATTTGTAACTTTAAGCAACCAAATTATATTTATTAATTTAGAATCAAAAGTTTTAAGTAAAAAGTTATAACAACATATATTTAGAATTTTTTAATTTTTTAGTGAATAACAAACTAAAAGTTAAATTACAACTTTTAACAAACACCCTCTATATATATAGTAAAAGAACTACAAATATTAAACTTAAAACATTCAAAAACTTGAGCATAATCCTTAGGTCCCGATTGGTAATTTGTTTAAAATTTATCCATTTACTTTTTTTGCCAACAAAAACTTATTTGGATTGAAGGTAAATCATTTGATAAATTAGTATTTATGCTAGTATTATAAAAATTAGTTAATTGGACAAAAAAATATTTTTTTTATTTTTTTTCTCAAATGAATTAATATTACCCTTCTATATAATTTATTATAACGATTATTTATAATTTGACATTAGTAATAAATAAATTATTAAATAAAAATAATATTATCTTTTTGAATGAGTGAGAGTTTAAATAGTATACCTTCGAAATTAGTATTTTTAATTTGAATTTTAATTAGCTTTTATAGCTATTTAACTTTTTACCTAGAAAAGGTCAAAAAAAAAAAAAAAACATTAGTAGCTAAGATTTATTATTCACTTATGGTGTATTAAATGTCCCGCTCCTACACACACTAGCGGGTTCGGGGAAGATGCTACGCCCATAAACAACGTTGTTTTGTGATTTAAAAAAGCACCCTCATTCATTTACAAAACGACGTTGTTTTTTTCGAGGGATAGAATTAGGGAAAAATACTTCACTGGAGCTTGTTGTTTGCAGCAGCGCATCTTAACAGTGGTGCGACGGCGTTGTTCCACCGCCACGTTATGAGAAACTTTATCAATTTAGAACCACAGTGGCTGGGCGGTGGATAGGCAATGGTTGGATTGTGGTTGATCGATGGAACGTTTTGGTAAAACGGCACGATGGAACAATGGCGTCATAGCACTGCTGAGATACGTTGCTACAAACGACAAGCTCAAGTGGAGTATTTTGCCATAATTCTATCCCTTAGATAAAATAATGTCGTTTTGTCATTAGATGAGGGTGCCTTTATAAACCACAAAACAGTGTGGTTTATAAGTGCAGCACCGTCCCCAAACCCCACACTTTCTTTTTCCATTTTTCTTTTTTATCCTATGTTTATAGGATTTCTCTTTTTTATTAGGAAAGGTCAACATGAAACTTAAATGTATTATAAATTTAATAAAAATTGAATGGAAACACATTATGTGGGGATTCGATTCTAAACCATAGGATTAGTGACGGTAAACAGATAGAATTTTAGATCATAATAAGGTTAAAATTTTAACAGGAACATAACCTAAGAATCAAACCCCGAGAATTAAAAACCCTAAAATAAAAAAAAAACCCTCTAATCTCGAAGATTATTGAGTTACCCTAAGAACGCTCACTCAAAATTCTAAAGAGCAAAACTTTGAAATAAAACTCCGAGCCCCAAAACCTTCTTAAGAAATGTTAACCTGACATCGTAACCTTTAAAACCCAATAATCTATATGTGTTGTCCTATTACAACAAAATTCGACTTTCAAATCTAAAAAATAAGAAAATCTAACCCAAGCCTCAACGTGTAAAAAATATATATATATATACCCAAAGACCTAAATTTCGTGACTTTCAATAATCACACTTCGATCCCAAGTCTTTAATGATAATAATAACATTATATACATATATATATGTATATGTAAGAGGATAAATATAATTATACACATATTTACACAACCTAATAAAATATTCAAAAAGCAAAAAAATAAAAATTACTTCAGTGTATAATAATCAAATAGACAAAAGAAAGCTCAAAATATATATAGGTGTATATATAAATATCTATAACTTAATATTATAATCAAAAGTAAGCAACCTAATATAATAATGTAACTTAAACCAACTTGTATATTATTATAAAGAGACTTAATACAATATATAAATAATTAAATAATGATAAAATAATGTTAAATCATGAAATTGAGTTTTAAAATTTAAAATCATCAAATTAAATTAAAACTAGTATAAAAGTAATTAAAAATATACATCAAGTTATGAAATTGTACAAAAAATTAAAATTTAGCCCAACCACCACAACTAAATAATGCTATAATTAAACTAAGATTTCAAAATTAAGTACAATGCCTAAAATTTTTGTATTAATTCAAATCTTTAATATTCATAGTTTAAAATATACATTAAATTAATTTTTTTAATACAATTCTTAAACAATGTAGTGTATATACATCATTAATTATACAATATATCAATATATACACACAAAATTCAAATCATGGAGCCAAAATCCCTCACATGGCCAACCATTATGATAACTTCTACGCTCAACCTAAATTTTTATTGTATTATTTTTTTTATGCATGCATTTCTAGTGACTCTAGGCTTCCTAAGCTTCACGCAACACTTATTAAGCCTCTTCTAGCTAACAAAATACATTTTAAAGACACCAAACACCCCCCATTTTCGTCCATCCCTCTCTCTCCCTCTTTGTGTTTTTTTTTTGTTTTAGAGAGAGAAAATGAGAAAATTTTGGTGTTCTTCAAAATTATTGAGTTCTTCTTTAAGGTGCTCTCAAATTCATCATCCACCAAGCTACACCAAGGTAGAAACAATATCTTTATACATTTATTTTTCATTTGCAAGTTTTTTCTCATCTTTTAATCTCACCAAAACCCAAGATCCATACTTAAACTCATGTTTTCTTCATACTCAAATCTGTCCAGAATGAGTTTTTGCCAAAAATTCGATTTTTACTATTTTTTTTTGAGTGATCTAAACTCATCAAAAGTTTCTGAAACTTTTACTATAG
>JAOTRH010211008.1:0-10886 GCA_034768845.1 Heliamphora exappendiculata | reverse complement strand
AAAACACTAAGTTATTTCAATCTCCATAAGAGAATCAACTGTTTCAATCCCTATTCGCCTTTGATTCAGTGTCCTGACTACATCAGACTTTTCTAATACTATCTGATATATTAATATATATCAAATTAGTTTCATATCTATCAGAAAATCAATATAAAGTAGTCCCGGGAGAGAGAAAACAGCTAGCCACCACCAGCCACCATCGGCGTTGCCTTGCCGCTGCCTTAAAGCGGTTCCTGCCGCCTCATCCTAAACTCCATTTTCGACATAATTTATATCAAAAGAAATATCTTGAAAATTACTATTTGTTTATAAAAAAAATTCTGCTCAAAAACAACTTGGAAAACTGCCTAGAACAGGCTGCCGCCACTCACCAGCGCGGCCACCTAGAACCGCTAACTTCTTGAGGCTTTTTCGACCTCTTTTCGAACTCTATTTTTGACGTATTTTATACCGTTGAAAAACTCTCAAAAGGTAGAATCTTTTTTTCAAAAGAAATACTAGAAAACAGCCAAAAAAACTATCGAAAAACTACTTGGAAACTACTGCCACCGGGCACCACTACTACCGGCTTGTTTGCTGCCTATTTGGGTTGAATTTTTGCCCAATTTTTCTGGTTTTGAACAGTATTTTGAGATATGTTTTACTACAATTTTATGTTTAAAAAATTATCTAAAAAATAGTCCCAAAAATAGTCCAAAAAATCATAAAAATCGTCGTCGAACCGCCGCCGGCAAAGCCGTCGAAACCGGGCTATTTTGGTATTTTTCTTGCTATTTTTTACTTGTTTTATGCTATTTCTTATTACAAACACTACAGAAAAATTCATCAAAAAAATTGTTTAAAATCATAAAAAATTTATCGCGATCTGTGGCCCGTAAAAACCGAAACCACTGCCGATGCTACCTCTATTCTTGAATATGTTCAACATGTTCTTAAATAATCTAAACAGATATTTAAAAACATAAATCTAGCTATTACTTCAATCTTATGTCCCGAAAACTCACATTCAATCTATCACGGTCAACCCCCGTGATTAAAAAAAATTATCATTGACATCATTCAATCAAGTATGAAAAATAAATGACGATCATAAAATCGAGATTAGAACACCTGCAAAACAAAGTTAGCAACAATTCTAAAACTATCCGGCTCTGATACCAATTATTGCAGGCGAGACTACCAAGATCTTTATTTTTGCGAACGATTAACAGACGAGCAATCGCCAAAACGGGCTCTACAGAAAACTTTTGATGACAAACGATCAAAATAAAACCCATGCATACAAAGTTAATTTAGAAGAATACCTTTTTACAGGTCGAATCTTCAACTACGATTTGAATCCAAGTTGAAGCTCCTGTCAGATCTTCTACTGTATTCTCTAATGCAATTCTCAGATATAGTGTGGGCTATAATCTTCTGAGAACTCATACCGGCATAACCAAGACAACTGTAGTCTTAGAAGACAAGTTATAGAACTGGTTCAGCCTACCCGTATATATATAGGGCGAAAGTAGGGACCTAGAGAGTAATTATGAGTAAGACTTCTAGTATAACGCAGACACGTATCAGCGGTTTCTACAACTAAGCAAACCTCATAGTGGTATCTGCAATTATGAAAAATCAGTAGTGATTTCTGTAATTTTTATAAAATACTGAATTACAATTTACACCACTAATGAACTATAACTACACCCTGACCCATAATCTCAAGACCATATAGTATTAAGCTCCTGTTATTAAATACTTACCGTTTCTCCCCACGTTAAGATTCCTGATACTTGCCAATTAAATTTAATTACTAACAATTTAATTTAATCGGTATCTTGATATTCCTTAAACCCTTTCGCTTAACTTATTTGACCGCCGAATAATCAAATTCACCTATAGGGTTTGGTCCGGTCAAAACTTATAAACCTCCTTAAGGGGGTATCGTCAATCCCAATTTTTTGAGACATGGATTTCGTCAATAATTAATATTCGCCATATAAATAATACCGCTATCCAACTCACCGGAAATATAAACCCATATAAGGTCACACCCTCTAATGAATCAAAATAATGAATATTAAATATACGCAAATCAATAATTATTTCAAGATTAAAAGGATAAGCACTATTCATAATAACTTTGGAATATGAATTAATTTATATACTCAGTATAAAATTAATTACCTCAAATGTCTCGTTCAATACACACAAAGTGTATTAGCACAGAGAATCAAAACAATAGACGACGCTGTTATCTGTTCCCTATAACCAAAACAGACCTACTAAAATTCTGTACTACAGTCGTACCGATGATATATCCATTTCCATCTAAACTGTGAACATAAAACTAATATTTTGTAAGAACCTAAAATTTGATTTTCTATGTGCAAGCCGTACTCTACACACCAGATTAAATACTATACAAAATATTGGACATCCATGCGTAACATTAAAAAAATGATACACATACATTACTCATAAAAATTATCATAAAATACAAAATTAATTTTATTAAAATAAAATTAAATACTAAAAATATGATTTTCAATATACCAACCCAAATAGCCCCTGTTTCACAGACAAGTAGCGGTCACCAAGTCAACAAAGTGACGTCACTGTACTGTGTACTTTCATAATGGTGGTCCCATTCTCCAAGGTGGCGGTCGCCACAATGAGTGTCCTTTTTCTGAACTTTTTGTCATCCAGCCTTCTCATGCCTTATAAATACAGCCTTTAGGATTTCCATTTCCTGTCACTTTCATCAAGATGACTTCCTTTCATGGCCCACTTTCTACATGAGTTGAGGAGTTTTCCCATATCGAACGTCTGAACTTTGCCTTGTTTGGCATTATTCCTTATTCTTCCTGATGACTATAAAGATCGATGGACCACTACTACGAGCTGTTGCACAACTGTGCGACCCACAATCTCATGCCTTCTGCTTTGGCTTTGAGGATCTATACCCCATTGTAAAGGAATTTGCCGCCATTCTGGATTTAACCCCGACAAAGTCTGTAGTTGTGCTAACTTTCTTCCTTTTCACCCGTCAACAAATAATATAACTTTACGGTTTGTCCAAGATGGAGGCTTCCCTTTTGACTTCTGATGACTGCTTTGACATCTCACGGATCATAAATTGATTCTGTCCTACTGGCGATCTTAGTGATCTTGGTTTTCAATTGCGGCGTTGCTATGCCCTGTGTTTCTGCCTCTTGGCTTGGTACCTTCTCATTCCTTTTGATGGACAAGTCAGCTGCGCACTAGTTGATATTGCGGGTCAAATGTAGTTGGGGAAAGACTTTGTTCCGCTGGCTATTGCTGAGACATTGACTTTCTTGGACGCTGTTCATCGCGGCGAGACTACTACCTTTGCTGGCAGTCCCTTACTTCTTTAGGTAAACTCGACACCTTTCACACTGTCGGCTAAAAGCACACTGCCCTTGATAATTGCCTCCCACTTGCGTCTTCCATAAGTCTTCAACGATCAATTCATCCACTCCCCATTCCTCATAACTTCCATCGAGCTGGTAGTGGCTAATCGTGAAGGGTTTCTTCCTTCATCGGAGTTCTTTCATTGCAATTTGCAATACCACCTGCCACTTGCCTCTTCCACAAGTCTTCAACAAGCAATTCATCCACTACACAGGCTTTTGTCAATGACCTTTTGCTGTGCCCTTAAGGGGGGTTCGTTTCATTCTAACTCAACCATGATGGGTGCATTCATGCCAAACTATACCCAAAATTCTTGTACGTTCATATTTTATCATATAATTTAATATCTTTTGAGGTCTCCCTCTCAGCTCTCTAGCCAATCCCCTTCTAACCCTTTATCTAGTTCAAGCTCAGGCTTCAAGGACTCATCATCATATCCCCCGTCCATCTTGTAATCTTCGTCGGCCATCTGAGACTCCATTCTAATTTGCTTTATTTTCTTGCACAGCATTCCTCTTACTGCTTTCTCTTTGTCTTTACCTTTTAATCTCTATTGCAAATCGGGCTGATAGAAAAGGTGAACCTTATGCAGAAACCTCCTACAGATAGGTACAGTGTTGTAGCTCTCCTCTACCGATCCTATTACCAATATGTAGTACCGAGGCAGCTTGGCGGTAGTGTTTCTCTTCTCTGTCAGGCCTAGACATTACTTGGCAGTGTTCCTGGTGGCGGATCCCTACCATGACCTTGACTACTATGAATCACCCCGACATCCTTCTAATCGGCTTACAAGTGTCAACTTTCTACTATCCACATCGGATCATGCATCAATTTGATTGAAGCTAGATTATCTTTCACGATGTTCGAGGCCGTCTGAATTCATCTTCACTACGGGCCCTATTTCTGGCAAAATATCAGGAGGCTTAGCCGTCTCGTTCACTGATGGAGATGAAAGAGCTGCAGTGCCCAGAGCTTTCCAACGAGTACAAGGCATGGTTGGTGTAAGATAGGGAGAAAAGAGATAAAGAAGAAGAAAAATAGGAAGCGAAAAGGAGAAAGATTTGAGGGACTCACTTTGTTTTCGAGATTTCATAGCTTACTTTATTTTATTTTTAGAGTATGGGACTTGCGCACTCATCTTTTATTTTTCAAAACTTTGCAATCAACATTGAAAATGAAATATTCCACTATGTTGAAAAGGCTCCAAGTTATCCAAAAAAATTTTGATTTTGCAATTTAAAACAACTTTATTATCGAAACCCAAAAATAAATTTACATTGATCTTACTCGAATTTAAAGATGGATAAAACGAAGATTGTGGCCAGATTTCTTACAAGAAGCTGCCTACGTATCCCAATAAAGTGGAATCAGCCCTTAACGTAATTTGAACTCAGTTTACTCTCGGGTATTGGCACTTTCCTTTTAAGATGCCCTAACTTTTTTCAAGGTCGCCCTTTAGGTTTTCGTTCTTATGGGCTGCTCTAACTTTCGCATGAGTTGTCTTTTCATTTTTTAACTCAGCAAGATTTTTATTTTATCTTTATTTTTCTCTCAAGAGTAGTACTTTTTGAGCTGGTCAAGATTGTCTAGAGTGGAGAACACATTGCCATTCAAATGCATGATGATTACAGCACCACCAGTCATGATGGTTTTGATCAGAAATGGCCCAGACCAATTTAGCTTGAACTTTTCCCTTGGGTCGAAGATGGGAGCTCTAATTTCCTTAAGAACCAAATCTCCTTGTTTGAGATCCCGAGTCTTGACCTTCTTGTTGAACGCTCGAGTTATCCTTCTTTGGTACCTTTGTTTATGAAACAGAGCCTGCAACCTTCTTTCATCAAAAAAAAGCAGCTCTTCCATCCAATTTCTCTACCATTTCGCCTCTATAATACTGGCTTCAGCCACTACTCTTAGTGAAGGGATTTCCACCTCAATAGGCAACACAACTTCCATCCTATACACAAAAAGAATAAGGCATGGTTTCTGTTGTGACTATAATCGACGTTCTGTATCTCCAGAGTGTAAATAGGAAATGTTCGGGCTAATCTTTATGTGTGCTAATCATCTTTTGTAGATTCTTCTTGGCATTCTTGTTTACTGCCTCAGCTGCTCTATTAGTTTGTGGCCGATATGGTGATGGCTTATGAGCCACTATCTGTATTCTTCAAAAAGATCAAAGACCTCACCTTGGAAGTGCGTGCTATTATCTGAGAAAATCTCATGAGGGACCCCGTACAGAAAAATGATGTTCTATTTGATAAACTTGGCAAAATGTGAAGCTTTTAATACCGAGTAGGAGGCTGCTTCCACCCACTTGGTAAAGTAGTCGATGGCCACCAAAATGAACTCATGCCCATTTAATGCCTTCGGTGTTACCATGCCAATCACATCAATGTCCCATACTGAGAATGGTTATAATAACGTTAGGCTATATAATTGAGATGGGAGAACGTGCATAAGGTTTGCATAAATCTGACACTTATGGCACATTCGCATTAACTGTATACAGTCTGTCTCCATTGTCATCCAAAAATATCCTTGTCGTAGGATCTTCTTGGCTGAAATATTTCCACTCATGTGAGGCCCATAGACTCCGGTATGTATTTTCTTCATCAGCTCTCGCCCTTCTTCACTGTTGGCACACAGCTTATTCACTCTAGAATGTTCTCGTTTGTACAATCTTCCTCTGCAAATGACAAATTGTGCAGATAATATCCTTATTGATCTTTTGTTCTTTTTGCTGGCGAACTTAGGTTATTCTCTTTTTTTCACAAAATTCTGAATGTCAAAGTACCAAGGGAGTTCATCAATGCTTTCGTCAATTGCGGTTGTCATCTCACATGCCAACTTTCTCTTCTGTTCAATTATTAAGGGCCACATTCTGACCCCGAGTGGTATATCAATCATTGATGCCAGAGTAGCCAGTTCATCAGCAAACTTGTTTTGCAGCCTCGGCCCATGAGTGAAAACCACTGATTCAAAGCATGGTATTAGTTTCTCTTGTTCTTGATGGTAAGGAATCAATGTTAAATCCTTGACCTTCTATTCTCCTCTTGCCTGTGAGACCACCAATGCTTAGTCCCCGACAACTTCTAATTTTTTTTGTCCCCAGTTCTAAGGCTACCTCCAACCCGGCTAAGCATGCTTCATGCTCAGCTTGATTGTTGATGACTTCGAAATTGACCTTTAGAGATAGAGGAATATGTGATTCGTTAGGAGTGACGAGAAGAACTTCTATTCCATAGCCATACTAATTGGATACACCATCAAAATATTGAATCTACTTATCATCCCCAACTCCCATCAGTTGTTCATCAGGGAACTAGAATTCCACGTCTTCATCTCCCTCAGCTGGTTAGTTGACTAGAAACTCTGCTACTACTCTGCCTTTGACTAATTTTTAGATGACATACTTGAGATCAAACTTTGATAATAACAGCAGCCAACGGGCCAGTCTTCCTGTCAATGCCGTTTCTCAAATAAGTATTTTAACGGGTCCATTCGGGAAATTATATTCCCTGTGAAAGACAACATGTAATGCCTCAATTTTTGAAAAGCCTAAACTAAAACCTAATATGTCTTTTTCAGTTGCGTATATCGTATCTCAGACCGTGTTATCTTCTTGGTCAAGTTATAGATCGCCTTTTTTATTCTAGTTTTTCCATCTTGTGCCAGCATGCATCCCATAGCTGAATCAGTCATTGACAAATAGAGAATCAATGGCCTACCAGGCTCGAGAGGAGACAGAACTCGTAGTAGATCGCATTTTGCTGGTAATACTTGAATGAGTTTTGGAATTCCTTGTTGCTTACGCCCCAACCCCATGCCTAAGAAATAGGATATACGCATCATCATCATGACTGCTCATGGGTTGATGTAATTCACCTCCTCTTTTAACAACATTTGCACAGCTGAAGTCCAGAACTCGTAGTAGATCGCCTTTTGCTGGCAATACTTGAATGAGTTCTGGAATTCCTTGTTGCTTACGCCCCAACCCCATGCCTAAGAAATAGGACATGCGCTTCATCATCGTGACTGCTCGTGGGTTGATGTAATTCACCTCCTCTTTTAACAACATTTGCACGGCTGAAGTCTCGTTAAAATTGAATCCACTCAAAAACACGTCTCCTTCTTCGTGCTAAACCTCCAGGAGAGTTGAGCCATCTTCTCTTGGGGCTTGAATACTATATTCCCCGTAAATTGTCAACATTGCCCCATTTTTTATCATCTTCATCTTCTGGTGAAGGGTGAAAGGTACTGCTTAGACATTTGGGTCATGAATTCATGGCCTTACCAAGAATAAATTAAAAGATGTCAGCAAGTCTAGCACATGATTTTGACCGAAGTCTCCAGTGATCCCACCGATACTGTAAATGACACTAACTTGAGCACGTCTCATCTAGTGTTATCATAGGCTCGAACTCTTTGGTTGCTGGGTGTGAAATGATCTAGCTTTAATCCTAAGCAGATAGCTGTTCTGAGTGTGCAGACATTCAATGCAGACCAATTATCAATGAGAGCCATTGGGACCCACTTCTCCAAGCATTTGACAGTGATGTGCAATGGTTATGGTATGGCTCCTCCCTTTTAATGGCAAATCCTTATCGAAAAAGAAAATGACCTTCGGCTCTACAGCTGGCAGATTAAGCCCGATAAGTTGTTCTGGAGTTGCATCTATTAAAACATTTGCTTTGTTTAAGACTTTAAGTGCAGCTTGGCGATGCCGATGTGAAGCCATTGATAAGCCACATATACTAACATTGGCTTGAGTTTTCTTCAACTGTTTCAGTACAGCATCATCTTCTTTTTCTTGTTCCTTCTCTTTTTCCTTTCCACTTGCTTGTCTTTTTTCAAGCTGAGCAGGCTTGAAGTGCTGCTTGCCCCTGGTCAAATGTTCTAACCCTTCTTCAGGATCCCATAATCCTGGCATTGAACTCTCAGTTTGCCTTATCTCATCAACACATAGAGGGCTTTCGAATACCCATAGATCATTCAAGTCACTACTCTATGTTCTTCATCTCCTTTCTTCTTCGTCTTCGATTGCACATGTATTATCAACATCTTCCCAGATATCTTCTTTGATGTAATCTACTTGCAATTCCCGGGCAGCCCAAAATTCAGTCCACTCATCTTTATCTGACTTTAAGACAATTCGAACCAGCCAATAGGACTGCATTTCAACAACATAAACTTCCTCCTCAAAAAGTTGAGGAAGAGCAAGTGGCGGCCGCCAACTCCAACATGGGGACCGCTAGCTCACATTGTGGCGGCCGCCAATAGAACCTTGTGGAACCTTTCCAACCCAGCGGCCGCCAACTTGCATTGGGGTGGCTGTTAACTTCAAATGGCCTGACGTGTCCCAAAACGTGTCAAATTGTCATTGGTTGAAGAATTCTATAAATACCGTACTTTGGCGTACGTTTTCAGTACGAATTTTGAGTGAGAGAGACTCTGCCGATATACCAAGCGATTTCGATCCCCGACGTCGATGCCCTGCCGAAATACTGAGATCCAAGCCTCCGACATACACAAACCCTAGCTTGGATCATCGCCTGAAGATCAAATTGCTCACCCACATTCCCCAACTTGAGGATTCCTAAGCCATTCAGGTATTTTGCTTGGATCCCCGGTCCTTCTAACTCCATTTTCTACCCCTTTAGAGTTGTCGGGTTTAATTTGATCAACTCATTTTAATTACGTTCCCGCATTATTTATGCAGTTGTTATATTCTTACATTACTTTAAATTCTAGTTTTAGCTTATTTGTTTTATTTACTTACCTTCATTTTTAAGCTTATTACAAATTGTTAAATTACTAAATAGTGCTAATATTTTTCTTGGCAATTACAACTTATCAATGTTGCTAATAGTTATGATATAAGCACTTACACAACAAATGGTTGTAATAGTCAATATTACACCCATTTAATTCAAACTCTTCATTTCTTTTCATTCCTTTTCTTTTTATGCTAATTTGATGTTTTAGCATTATTTACTTTCATTTTTCTTTTAATTAGTCTAATTTTTTTTACTAGCATTTCATTTTATTTCATTTCTTGTATCATTAATTTAATGCTCCGTTTTAATTCTTAACTTTCATTTAACAACAACATAATTTTCTTTCTTAACATTTACTTTTTCTTGTAATGTAGTTTTAAAAAGTCTTATTTCTTTTTTTGTTAGCTTAATGTAATTTCTTTCTTAATATACTATTTATTTTTCCTTTCTTTACTTATAATATTAGTTTAGGTATTCTTTTATTTTGTTAGTTTTGTTTTAATATTTTAGCATTTATTTTTCTTTTCTTTCTTATTTTATTTTCTGTTAGTTTAATGTCCATTTTTTTTTAAGCATTAGTTTAATTTCCTAACTTTCATTTCATTTATTTTCTTTTTCTTTTCTTTTCAATACAATTCATTCTTTTTTTTTTCTTCTAGCATTTTTTTTCCTTTCGATGTAGCATTTTATTTTCTTTTATCATCAACTTTATTTTTCGTCATAATGCCCTCTCCGTTTTCCTTTAAGTATTCCACTTTCTTTTCTTTAAATGCTAATGCTTCATTTTATTTTTATTTTAACTTAATATTCATTTTCTACTTTATACTTTCTATTTTTTTTTCTTTTCTTTCAATATTAGTGTAATTTTCTTTTCTAGTTTTTTATTTTCTTATTAGTTTTAATAAAGTTTCATTTAGCATTTCTTTTCTTGTAATATTATTGTTCGTTTTTATAGAAATTTATTTTTTATTTTCTTTTTCTATAGTTTTATTTTCTTTTTATAGCACTTTTCCTTTATTTTGTTAAAACCAAAAATCACAAAAAGACTTTTAAGTTAATTTTCATCTTTAAGTAGTTCATAATTTTCTCTTTTAAAAATACTCCATTATTCTTTCCTTTTCTCCTATTTTTTTTTCCTTTTCTTTTATTTTCTTTTAAAAATATAAAATGTGAATAATTAAATTTTTTTTTCAAAACCTTCCTTTATAAACTTAACTTTTCTTTTATAATATTTTTCTTTCTTTTTTTATTAAAACTTAAAAATCACAAAAAGCCTCCTAAATTAGCTTTCATCTTTTAAGTATTATCTTCTTTTGATATCTTTTTATTATCTTTTTTTGTCTCTTTTAAAATGCATAAAACGTAAATAGTTAGTTTTTTTTTATATATATATAGTATTTTCTAACCCTTTTCTTTTTTGCATCTTTCCCTTTTACAAACTCTTTTTTTATTTTTTTTTCTTTCAAATCTCTCTTTAAGTATAAAATCCTTCTTTTGTAGAATTTTTTTATGCATTTCTCTCCTTTACCTAGTTTATTTTTTACCTAGTTTTATTTCTTACCTAGTTTGTTTTGGTATTATACATGTTTTGGTCATTTCTTTTAAAACTATATCTAGAATAGATTAGCTTATTTTTATTTGCAATTCATGTTTAGGTAATTTTAGCAACTTTAGCATATTTTTATT
>JAOTRH010210997.1:0-10886 GCA_034768845.1 Heliamphora exappendiculata | reverse complement strand
GTGAAAAGAGAGAACTTAAAAACCTTTTAATTTAAAGATGTAAACTTTTGTACACCTCTTGTCAATTACTTACAACATCCTTACTATTTTAACAATGTAAAATACGAGTGTAGCTTTTAACTTGCAAATATGTTTTAATTGATCCAAAACCTCTTTATTATATCCAATATCCTTATGTATAGACAATATAAATCTTTGTAAGATACTTAACCAAAAAAAACTTTTATTATAAGATTAATTCCATAATTTCTAGTTTTAAAAACTTTTTCTTGGTCTAAGTAAATACAACAACAAATAAAGGATAAGAAATTAAATACAAGAGTGTGCGTACGTGGTTTAACAATAAACAGCAAGATAATAAAGAACGTAAAGAAAGACAAAAGAACACCACGATTTTTACAAGGTTCGGCGCAACGGCCTACGTCCTTGCCTCAAGCCAACCGCTATGAAGATTTTTACTACCTCTCCTTCAATAGGCGGAGGAGTCTCTCTCCTTAGTTTAGGAGGAGGAGCCTCTCTCTTTAGTTTAGGCGGAGTAGCCTCTACTTGAGAATGTACCATTCCCAAGTTAACTCAATCCTTATAGACGGATTAACCTCTTTTGGGAATCACCTTTCTCAAATATAAACCAACAAGAAGAGTGATATACGAGTGTACAAAGAGTGCTCCTTGAATGAGAAAATAGGTACAACAATGAAACTCTAACTCACTTCTCAAAAAATGGAACAATGAAGCTCAATGAGAATCTAATATGAAATTTCTTTCAAAAAAGTGTATGAAAAGGCTATAGAATTAAAGTGCTAAAGAGTAGTATGTGAGAGAATGAATGAGAGGGATTGAGTGAAGAAAACAATGGCACAAGCCCTCTATTTATAGGCTGCAAATTCGAACTAGCCGTTGGGCTAAATAAGGAAGTGTCAAATTAGCCACTTTCAGAAAATTTCGAATTTTAAGCTGTTCGGTCGACTGAAGAGACTCACTCGGTCGACTGAACCTAGCTTCGGTCGATTGAACCCTAAGGTTCGGTTGACTGAACTTCTGTGGATCTGAAAATGTGTTTTTGGTAACCTGTTCGGTCAACTGGCCATATTACTTCAGTCGACTGGACATGAAAAAAACAGGATTTTAGATTTCCAAAATAGTTTGATCACTGTTTGATATGGAAAAATTTGTTTTATGACTTTTTAGGATTCCTATGACTTTCAAAGCAAAATTTCAAGAGAAAATGAATGTACAAAGGATCCTAAATAAAAGAATTACAACTTGTTCTTCATTCTTCAATCCTTCAATATCTTGATTCCACAAAAACTTGTTGCCAAATATCTTGATTTGAATTTAAGCGTAATGGCTTTCATTTTGTATCTTGGATTGTGCTAATCATGTATATCCTGAAATCAATCTCAATTTGCACACTTTAGATACATAAGTTTGTTATCATCAAAATCAATTATTGAAGCCTTGTTAGGCCAACAATTTATATTGGGAAACATTGGGAGCCTTTAGGCATCAGAGAGACCATTATGCTTTCCACATATGCCCTGGATATGAACAAATGGGCAATTAGTGAAGCTGCCTACTTTTGGTCTACATCCTGCAACGCGATGTTGCTGCCTTTTGGATTTCTTTCTCCAACGATTTTGGATGTTGTTCACTTAACTGGCCTTTCATCGATGGGATTAGAAGTGCTTTATTAACCCCTAACCCTACCACAGAGGAATTTTTAAAGGCCTCAAGGATGGGGTATTCTGAACTGTTGAAGATTTATAATATTCCTTCTACTGTTGCTCCTTCTTTTAAAGAGACTGTGCTTTTTTACCTTTTTTGGCTTTGTCGTTTCCTTCTTGCTATTCCTGGTTTTAAGGTAACCAGAGAATATCTTCCCATTGCCATTTGTTTGGCACAACGCAAGAAGCTAGCCTTAGCTCCTTTTGTATTAAGTACATTATATAAAGGTTTATTCACCTTTGTCGAGAAAGGTATCTCTGACAGTTGTGGGGGTCCTTTCTGGCTTTTTCAAGCATAGTTATATGCCTATTTCCCTCAATTCGAACTCAGATACAGCACCGTACTTAGGGACCCCTGCCTCAGTTATGCTGAATATTTTTTGTCTCGGTATTCTGATACTACCAAATATTCTTTCGAATATTACTTTTCAATCTTTTTCTCTTCACCTCCTATAAAAAATCCTGAGGAGTTTCAGCCTTTCGATCAATTCCAATTTTCTTCTTCTCGCTTAACTTTCCTTCAAGACGATCCATCTTCTCCTTTATCTTTGTCTGATGCAATTCGTCGAGAAAGGTTTTGGGCTAGCGTATTAACTCCTCGATACATTTTGACTGGAGGTTTTATATCTGCTAGTAGATTCTGCAACTGCAGTTTTGAAAATTACTCTCAAAGTCAGTGTGCAAGGCAGCTAAGTCTCATTCAAGGAATCCCACTACCTTTTATGCATTCTTCATTCCATGAGATTGTGGAGAACAGAGCTTCGATAAGAGGGGTAGATGTGGCAACTTCCATTCAGAACAACTATTTGCAAAGGCTTATTTCCTTCAAGTTTTTTAAATTCCGAGCTTCGAGCCAAACCACACCTGCTTTTGATTCATGATGGTCTGTCATTCTTCCCACCATATTTGTGTCATCAAAAGATTCTTACCAAGCTCGATTATCATATCAGAATCGACAAGGTCTGCTTGATACTTCATTACGAGGTAATGTCGTGACCTTTTCTTTTAATCTCTATTCCTTCTTTCTTCTTATTTCTAATTATTAACTTTCTACAGCTTTCGATACTGAGATCCCTACTGCTGTTCCAATGCATTATGCCTCCGCAAAAGAAACGCAAACGCAACCTATTCCAGGTTCAGATTCAGCTACTTCTTCTGATGATCAAACCTTGGCTGGTAGGTTGAAGATATCTCAGGCAAGTTCGAAGGACAAAGGCAAAGGGATCTTTGTTTATACAAAGAAGAAGAAAGTTGACCTTAAAGCCCCTACGGATGGGCTTATGAAAGATGCTTTCGACGCCCATGCTGCTTCGAAGGAAAGAGAGAAGAAGAAAGAAGAAGGGAATAAAAAGAAGAAAGAAGCAAAGAAAAAGATGAACGAGGATGAGATTCGAAAGAAGCGTTTGGAAGAACATAAAAAGGAAGAAGAAGAAAAAGATAAAGAAAAAGAAATCATGATGAAAAGGAAGGAAGAAGAGGAGAAGAGGAGAAGAGGAAAAAAAAAGGGAAGAGGAAAAGAGGAAAAGAGAAGAAGAACTAAAATCGAAGAAAATGGAAGAGGAAATGAGGAGAGAAAAAGAAAGACAGGAAAGAGTGGAAAAGCGACTTCAAGAGAATGACAGGCTTCGAAAATTGAAGAGGGAAGAAAAATTAAGGAAGAAAATAGAAGAACAGAAGAGAAGAAAAGAAGAAGCGGAGAAAAAGAGAAAAGAAATTGAACGAGAAAAAGAATTCGATGAGGAAAACCTTCCTTCGAGAGCTTTAGCCTCTGTGTTCAAACGTGGAGGCGAGAAGATCAAAGTTCTTTACCCAAAGGTAAGAAGTTGTTAACTGTTATCCTAAAAAAAAAATTTATTTCTACTAATAACTTATTACTGAAGTTATCTTTATTTCAGTCGCGTAATCCCAGCTATGTTCATACTTTTACTGCTGAAGTAGGGAGCATGGAACCAACTTCTACATCTTCCCCCATCGAAATTGAGACCCATTTCGAGGAAAACATTGGGTCTCTTACAAGGATGTAGGAAGAGGAGCCTATCGATCTTCCTACAACAGCCAGCGAAATTCCTTTTACTGAAATAATTCCTACTGTTGAATCAATGGATAAACCTGCAATGGCTTTTGAAGAAGAAATGGATCAATCAAATGATCTTCCCCAGGCACCTACTTCTACTGAACTGATAGAGGAGCCTGCAACGGTCATCGAAGAAGAATTGGATCCATCGAATGACCTTCCACAGGCATCTGTTTTTCCTTCGGTTAGTAATATGTCATTAATTTTAAAGATCAAAATTCTTCTTTGCTATCTAACATTCTTCTTTGTGGAATATAGGTCGATACATCTAACCTTCCAATAGAAGATACTTATTCAGGAGATATTCTCGATGACCTCCTCAGCCGTATGGACATTTTTACCAACTCCATGGCTGGTGTATCTGATGTTTCTCCTAAACCCTTTGCTGATTCTTCCATCGAACAAGCACTACATCATTTCCACATACTTCTTTTACTTCCTTTCGAGGAATTGATATCTTCGAAATCTCAAGAGTTAACTGCCTGCATCAGCCAATTGTCAATGGCCTCCAAGATTGTTTTCAATCCTGAACAACAAGAAAAATGTTATGTGATGGCTTCTGAGCTTTCTGGGAAGATAGCTCTTGCTCAATATTATCAAGAAACAACGCAGACGCAACAAGCCTACATCGATTCCATGAAGGCTGTGTCGGCATCAATTTCTACCAATCGTGGGAAGGCCCTTCAGCTTAAACAAAGAGACCACCAGCTTCAAGAAGAAGAGCGACAATTGGAAGAAAGACTTCAGCAAGTTCGACTTGCAAGACATACAGTGAAGTTAGAAAAATAGGCTTTGATTCAAGAAACAGAAAGCCTTCTTCGACAAGGAGAAAACAGCTCAATTAAAGTCCAGGCTGTATTAGATGACATAAGTCAATCGAAGTTTAAGTTTAAAGCCTTAGCTGTTGAATGGGAGCTTTTTAAGGCTTCATTTGTATAACTTTTGATGTAAAAATCTTTTGTAAACATTTAACTTTTATGGAAACACTAATGTTCTTTCATTGCTTCCCACATAGTTGGGTAATGTTTTTTTAAGAATCTCCTATTGATTGTTCTTTTATGCAATTCACCATTAAGAGATTCTAAATGATATGCCCCTCTTGATAATATTTTTGATATTCGAAAGGGGGCTTCCCAGTTTGGTGACCATTTACCATACTTAGGATCCTTTAATCCCAATGGTAATACAGTTTTCCAAACTAAATCACATTCTGCAAAGCTGTTATTCCTTACTTTTTTATTGAAAGCCCTTTCGATTTTCTTCTTTTGGGCTTGAATATTAGTAAGAGCTTGTAATCTAGTTTCTTCAAGATCATTTGACTCTATTCTCATGGCTTCGTAGTACTGATCATTAGATAACTGACTATGGAGGGCTATCCGATGTGACGGAACAGTTATCTCCATAGGCAATACATCTGCATGACCATACACTAGCTCAAATGGGGTAGTTTGTGTACTATAGGACTTCTGAAAGCAATTCATGTCATTTCCTGGGATTATCTTCAATAACCTTTGCTAAGGTCATTTTGATTATTTATTAGTAGCTTCGGCTTGTCCGTTTGCTTGAGCATAATAGGGTGTGGAATTAATAATTTTAATTCTATATTCTTGGGCAAATTCTTTTATTTCATTACTATTAAACACAATTCCTTGATCCACAGTTATTGATTGTGAAAGCCCAAATCGATAGATTATATGTTCTTTTATGAACTGTATTATGCTTTTTTGAGTTACATTTTTCATTGGAATTGCCTCAGCCCATTTTGTGAAATAATCTGTAGCTACTAGAATGAAATCATATTGTTGTGAAAATGGTGGATGGATCTGACCCTATCAAATCCATTGCGCATCCTCAAAATGGCCAAGGTTTTATGATCGAATGTAATGGTAAAGCTGGAACTCTTTGGATAGGTCCATACTTTTGACATTTCTGGCATCCTTTTGCATAGGACATGCAATCTTTTCTTATCGATGGCCAATAATATTTGTATATATTGATCAACCATCTCATTTTTTCTCCTGCTTGATGGGATCCACAGATACCTTCTTGTACTTCAGCCATTACCTTCATGGTTTCGAATTGACTTATACACAAAAGCAATAATCCATTCGAAGATCTTCGAAATAGATCGTCCTCTATTAATACATAATTAACTGCTCGAAACTTCGTAGTTCGATCAGTAGGGATTGATGGATGCTGTAAAAATTTCTTGATTTTTGTTCTCCAATCATTTTCTGCTAAATCATTTTAGAATACCTCTAAAGGTATCTCCTCTTGTTGTAAAGATAACCATTTCCTTTTTTGTATCCTTATTAACTTCTCATTTTTCCCCTTTGGAATTTTAATTCCAGAGGTTAACTGTGCTATTTCGTTGGCATCATTATTCTTTAATCTTAGAACATGCTCGAACTGAACTTTAATAAAGTTCACTATCAAGCTTTTCACTTTCTTTAAATATTTACCTAAAATATTATTGTGACATTAATAACTTCCTGTCACTTATCGTATAACTAATTGTGAATCTCCAATAACTTTCAAATGAGTTATTTGGAATTCTAAAGCTAATTCAAGTCCTATAAGTAGTGCCTCGTATTCGGCTTGATTATTCGAAAGGACTTGTTCGCCATCTAGTTGAAAGGCAAACTGATACATCTTGCTTGTTGGTGAAACAAGAACAATACCTACCCCTACATTTTGTTCTATTCTTGACCCATCGAACATTAATTTCCAGAAAACTTCTAGACAATTAATTTCGAATAAGTCTTTTTCCAACATTATATTTGGATGATCTGCTAAAAAATCAGCTAGTGCTTGCCCCTTTATTGCCTTTTGAGGAACATATATAAAATTATATTCTATTAAGGCAAGGATCCATTTTCCTTGTTTGCCTCTTAATATAGGCTTAGACAACATGTATTTAATTACATATGTTTGGGCAATAACATATACTGTCGATGGTAACAAATAATACTTTAATTTTGTCGTAGAGAAATACAAAGCAAGGCATAATTTTTCAACTGAAGTGTATCTGATTTCAGTATCATGCAATTTTCTACTCAAATAATAAACCGTTTGTTCATGTCCTTGTTTATTATCTTGAGTTAATAAACTTCCTATCGATTTCTGATTAGCAGATATATATAATTTGAGGGGCTGACTTGGAGTTGGTGGCATCAACACGGGTGGCTTGGTTATATATGTTTTCAAACTATCGAAGGCCATCTGATGCTCCTGCTCCCATTTGAACTCAACTCCTTCTTTTAATCTAATCAAAGGAGAAAACGCCAAAGTTTTTCTGGCTATGTTTGATATGAACCTTCAAAGAAAATTTATTTGTCCTAAAAACCTTTGCAATTCTATTTTAGTTGAGGGAGGTTTTGCTTCTAATATTGTTTTGGCCTTATTTTGATCGATCTCTATTCCCCTTTTATGCACCAGAAATCCTAAAAAATTGCCTACAAAAACTCCAAAGGCACATTTCAGTGGATTCATTTTTAATTGATGATGTCTCATCCTTTCAAATACACAGAATGTGTTCTAAATACATATCTTGTTGATGAGATTTAATCATAATATCATCTATATATACTTCCATGATTTTTTTAATAAAATTATGAAAAATAGCATTCATTGCTCTTTGATAGGTAACTCCGGCATTTTTTAAACCGAATGGCATAACAATCTATTTGAAGGTTCCCAAGGCTCCTGGGCATCTAAATGCCATTTTATGAGTATCCCTCGAGGCAATGAATATTTGATTATATCTTGCATGCCCATCCATAAAGGATAAAATTTCATTTCTAGCAGCTGAGTCTATTAACAGGTCAGCTATGGGCATAGGGTATTCATCTTTTGAGCTTACTGTATTGAGGTTTCGATAGTCAATATAGACTCTTAATTTTTCATTCTTTTTCATTACTGGGACTATATTAGATAACCATTCGACATATCTGGTTGTTCTAATAAACCCTGCTTTCAACAATCTCTCAATTTCTTCATTTATTAGAAGAACTACTTCGTTACTCATTCTTCTAGGTGGTTGTTTATGAGGCAAGAAATTAGGTTTAATAGGTAATCGATGTTCTACCAAAGTCCTATCTAAACCTGGCATTTCTTTATATTTCCAAGCAAAACAATCTTTATAATCATGAAGAAGACTGATAAGTCTGTTTTTTATTTCTACATTTAATTCAGAACTTACATAACAGGTCTAAAATCATCACAAGATCCCAAATTAACTTCATTTAATTTATCCTGCACTTCTACATGAACATCATCTAACTTTATAGGTGCAGTTGTAAGTTCCTCTATAGACAAACTTTTACAATTGCATGGGCTATCATCTAACACACATTCAGCCCAATTACAATTATAATTGTCTTCTTCAAGAAGTCTTCTTTCGAGAAAAAACACGTGAAGTCTTTGAAAAGTAGACTTAACTGTTTCTTCTTCCTCCATCTTGGATTTACATTCCAACAGATTCCCTCTCATCAGCTTTCGTTTTAATAACAAGTCTTTTAATTATATTAGGCCTTGGAAAATCTTGAATGGCTTCTTTCAATCCTTCTTTCATCACATGTAAAACCTGCTCCCCAGACATATTGGAGCTGCCAATCATTTCGAACGATGAACCTTCCTCGGGGTCATACAACGGTGCTTCAACATTGTTGGTTTCGGCAAAAAAATGGATTCCTGTCAGCCCAACATATTTCCATATCTTTGCTGTCTTCATCATCTCTTAAAAAGATGAGAGCTTGGTGTAGGGATGATGGGACACATCAATTGGAATGTAACCAATCGCGACCTAACAGTATATTATAATTTGAAGACGAATCTACCACAAAGAAAGTGGCATTCATCTTTCTTCCTCCAATTAACAGACGTAATGCAATAACACCTCGCGTTGATGAAGCTCCTCCAGAAAAGTTACTCACTGTAACTTCTGTTGACAGCAGATCACTTTCCTTTTTGTCTAATATTTTCAACATTCTCGACAGTAAAATATTAACTACAGCTCCGTTATCAATCAAAACCCTGTTAATATTTTTCCCATTGACAACAGTTGTAACATACAATGGCTTCAAATGTTTTATCAAGGCCTCCTCTGGTGCCTGTATTACCACCTGGGATTTTCCTGACCAATCCTTCTCAATGCCTATAGTTTGTGACAAAGGCATTTCTTTCTTTGCTTCATCTATAACAACAACAGCTTCTGACCTATCCTTAACATCCCCATCGAGGCTAACAGGTTGATTTGGTTTTGCCTGAAATGTCTTTGGCAAGATCAAGATCATATTGCAGTCGACATTGGATGAGATTGATCCAAATTGAATTGCTGCTTTCAATTTTTCTCCAAAGTCACTTGAATCATCAGAATTCTGGCTGTGTTTCTTTTCTGGTTTCTTGTCTTCATCCATTTCTGATGCCTTAGTTGATTCTGGTTCATCATCATCAGATAATAACTTTTTAACTTCCTCGAGCTTTCTCGTCAATGCTTCCTTTCGTTGCCCCCCAGCCTTTTGATCAGGCTGTTCATGATTTACAGACTTGATCCCTTCTCTAGTCCATACCATGTTTAGTGCCAGTCGAGCACAAAAAGGTGGACTTCTTTGATAGTCTGGATGTACATCTGGTAAAGCTGTAGCAGCAAATTTTCTTTGCAATCTTCTCTTTTGAGTTGTGGTTGCTGGAATATACCAATTTTCTGAATATGGGAATTTTGGGTGTCTCACTCTTCCCCATCGATCATTGGGCAGAACTGGAGGTCTAATCATTCTCCTTGGCTCATCAAAATGTCGATTATTTTGAAACCCATGCCAAGGTGTTGGTTTCCCATGAGGCCTCGAAACTGATCTTCTTCCTTAATGTTTCATCTCCTGAGTGCTAGCCAAACAAAGGATGACTGGGTTCCCTTTCCAAAGGAATGGTCCATCATGTGGTCCACACGTTTCCACTTCTGGACCAAAAATCCCAGGGTCTGGTCCTTCGTAAATCAACTTAGCTCCATTGTAAATTTGCAGATCTCCTCCTCCCATTGTATTGAAACGAAGAATTGCCTCTGAAAAGCAAGTTTTCATTTCCTTTTCTGCAATTTCAATCTCAGCTTCCTGTACTGATCTTCAACATCTTATACATATATACCTTAGCTCAGCATGGTCTGGCATCTTTGCTTTTCCTTTATCAGATCTGGTTGGCTTTTCTTGTTGTACCACTCAGTCTTGCACAATCACACTGGGTAATTTCCTGACAGTCTTTCCTAAATCGGCTGTGATCATGTTGATGTTTAGCACATCAGGGAATGGGTCACTATCCACCTCAATCACTTCTTTCCCTTTTGCATACTGCAGCATTCCCTTCTGAATCAAGTCCTGTACAACATTTTGAAAGGTTATGCAATTGTTAGTAGAATGCCTGAAAGAATTATGCCATTTGCAATATTCTTTACCCCTCCTTTCTTTGTCAGGTGGGATTGTATGGCCAGTGGACAGGGTTATGAACCTCTGTTCCATCATTTCATCGAATAGTTCATCTGCTTTTGATAAGTCAAATGAATACTGTCGTAGAGTTGATGGTTGGTTCTTCCTGTTTGGCTATGTTGATGGCATATTCAAAGGTTTTTCAATTCGTTGTAATGTATCACATATGATTGGCGTTTTCCCAATTACCTGTGCAACATCTATTTCTACATCTCCTTCGACCTGTTGAAAATAAATCCCTAAGGCCGTGGATTTTCTTTGCATTTCCTCTTTTAACAAACATTCGTATCTAGTTGCTCTTGAAGCTAATTCAAACAGGTCCTTAAATTCCATTCCTTCGAACTTTTTCCGTAGTTCGAAGTCAAGCCCATTCTGGGCTAATTTGACTACTTCAGTTTCAGGTAAGTAAACATGACATCTATTCCTGAGTCTTTCCGAATATCTGGCACATAGAGCACATTATTCAATTTCAGCTCTTTTTCGGAGGTCATCTTGAGGATCACTTGGCCTTTCCCCAACACATCTGAGGTAGCTGAATTTCCCATATACAGCTTCTGACCGTGGGCCACCATTTCAATGGTGTTAAACATCTGTCTGTCACAGCAGACATGG
>JAOTRH010210986.1:0-10887 GCA_034768845.1 Heliamphora exappendiculata | reverse complement strand
ATTAATAAATTAAATTTTATGTTACTTATTTTTGTATTTAGTAATTTTTTATTTTTTAATTAAAAATTTTTAAACAAGATTTTGTAATTAAACAAAAAAAACAAAAAAAAACAAAAAATACAGTTTTGAATAGTGTTTCCGTCAAAAGTTAACTGTTTTGGTCTAAGTGTTACAAAAATGAAAATGCATGGGGTGTAAGTGATATTTCAGAGAATAAATGGGGTGCCAGTGTTATTACCCTAAAATGCAGGGGTGTAAGTGTAATTTACCCTATTAAGATTTATATATGGAATTTATTTTTAATTGTTGTTAATTTTATGACAATATACATATGGTGAATAATTTCTTAGCCTTGCATACTTCTAAAGTCGAGATATGCGACGTTGTCACATGGTCTAAGGCGTGACAATTTAATAGTATCATAGCTTAAGTTTTAGGTCTTGAATGGTGAAAAAAAAAATTATATTTTTTAATCAAATCAATTAAAATATTATTTTTTTTACGTTTTTAATTAATCTATGTCATAAAATAGAAGAAGTAAATAGTCAAACATTCAAACTCAATACATAAGATTTTTTACGTGGAAAACCCAACTTTGGTAAAAAATCACAAAACTAATTCTAGTTTAGGTAAATCAAGTACTAACAAATTGAACAGTTACAAGACACCCATTTATAGACTTTGATCAAATTTTCAATCCAAATACCTTAAGCAATCTTGCCAAATTCACGTGCACTATTCCTCACTTTATCACCGCAGCAACAAATCTTTGAAACTTTACAAGTATTGAATCCTCAATACTTTCACACCGAAAAAATCATTTGTCGGCAAATTTAGAACGCTTTCTAAGTTGAATACGAACAATCTCAGAATATTTGAAACTCGAAAGGAACTTCTGTTCTGCTTTAGAATCTCTGATTATTGAAGTGCAGAAGTTAATTTTCGTGGCTGACCTATGGTTCTTTATATAGGCATCAAAACCAGGCAATTGGAGTTTCAATCGAATTAAAACTATCTAGGATCCGCTCGAGCGCACTTGGGACCGCTCGAGCGGTCATGTGTCAGACTACTTTCTGCTCTTGCACAAACCTGCTTCATTGGCTTGTACTCTTGACTTCTTGTGTTGTATTTCAGTCTTCCAAACTAAATAATATTCTGATAAAAGACTCATAATTTCACTAAGACTTACAACTCAATTAAATTACTTAACTAAATCAAATAATTTAGGAGTTCTACAGTCATCCAACTACAAAAGTCCCTAAATCAACTAGGAATTTTACAATACTTGTACAATCTGAATTGTCACAAAAATATATGAAATTTAATATAACTAATATTATAAATAAATTCCTAACAAATGGGTTTAGTGTGGATGATCAACTAATGGTTATGTTATATTTGATTTTTATAAATTACAAACTTGGAGATTCTTTGGTGGCATGAAATATTTAATGGAAATATTGATTGCACTGAGTTATTTGAGCACTATATTTAATTTTCAAGTTAATATTTCAGTCACCAATGAATTAGAAACTTACTCTTAAGTGAGATTTTGTTATGTCATTGAACACAATAAATTTTGAAGAATAGAAGAGTAGTATATTGCAACTTTATGTTATCTCCTATGGTTAGGATAGATGATCTTGTCACCATAGTCTTGTAGGTATGTTAGTGATTAGTGTATATTGAAATGCATTCTACTTTATTATATCTTGTAGGACAAGCTTAGAATTTTTACAACACTTCGTTGGATATTCATATATGTGACGAGTTTTTTAAAAATAAGATTATCCCTTTTATATGAGTGGTGATTGAACACAGTTACTTAGTTGAATTGTTTACTCGATGTGACGAGTTTTTTTAAAATAGGATTATCCCTTTTATATGAGTGGTGATTGAACACAGTTACTTAGTTGAATTGTTTACTCGAGTGAGAGCTAAAAGTCAATAAGCAAAAGCTTAAAAAATTATTGTTGACAAATGATGCTAAAAGCTTATATGGATTTTAAGTCAAAAAACTTTAAATTTGACTTAAAGTCAAAAATCAAACGAGACCTAAATCAAGGTAAAAATTGAAAAAAAGTAATACGCGGTTTGATAGGAAACATTACTCTCAAGAACAAGATGGAGTACCATGGGTAAGTAATATTTAAATTGAGTATTTTAAACTTTGATTAGAAGCACAAATGAATGCAAAAAAGAAAGTATATATATACATCATAATTATGCTTTATAAGCATGCCTGTGATGACAATATGATACAATTATTATTTTTTTCTTTTTCTTTTGGCGATGCTGTCTTCTTAGGGAAGCCTGCTAATTCTGTTTTTTTTAAAGCCCACTTATTTTATCTTTTATTGTAATTAATTAACTTTTTTTTACATTTTCTCACATCTACTTTTTTTTTAAAAACCTACAAAAAAAAAACTAAGTCAAACACACTGTTAACCAAGTTCTTCTAATTCCTGCAAGCGGATTGGTGGTGTTAATTAATTGTAATATGTGACAGTGTAACAACTCAAACAGGTTATTGTGGGCGTTTGTTCTTGCTTAAATTATAATCTTTTTAGTTTGTAGTTTATTAAAGAATTTGAAAAATCTATACAAGTGTATTTATAATTTTTTGTTTATAACTTTAATCCAAACAAGTATGTTTGTAGCTTCTAATTCTAAATATATATATATATATATATATAAATTTATCTATTTTAAATAATAAATTTATAACTTTAACAAATTAATATTTACAACATCTGCTCTAAGTTATAATAGAATATTTTAATATGTAGTCAATAAGTTAATAATTTCAATTATAACAAACAGCCCCATTAGCCCAATAAATTAAATAATTATTAGAATGAATCATAAACTTAAATTATAAATTATAAGTAGTAACTCAAATATTTTATTATATACTAAACTTATATTTTACGTACCACTTATATAGAATAAGGTATTACAAATAAGTAACCATGACATAAGTTTTTCGTTTTTAAAGACCGGAATAGTAAATGGCATGGGAGAATGCCAACAGCAATAAATTTAGGTTCTGTTTAGATTTTGGGTGTGCATATGAAAAAGCAAAAGGAAAAATAAAGAAAAATATATGTATAAATTTCTTTTTTGTGCCTAGAATTAATTATTGGGATAATTAGTTAAAAGTTTAATTCTTATATTTCGTAGTACATATAGCCTATTTTAATTGTCTTTTAAGGTCTGAAGTCTATTGTTGTAAAAATTTTAAGAGATAAAGTTCTTTAATTTAATGTCGGAGATTATATATATCCAGTTGACGATCGCTGGCAATAGATTTTTGGTGATCATTTTTTGACAATTTGTAACAACCTATGTAACGATCCAAATGAATTATTGGTTCAATAACTTGAATAGAGCTTAACGCACAAAATGCAACCATTGGCTCAATAAATTGAATAAAAATCCTAACAACACAGTTTAAAATACTTAAAACCCAGTTATTATTAGTAGTTTACAAGTTTCTTTATATACCAGATTCAGTTTGTATCTTTCACCAATAACCTAAGTAGACCGCTGACCTAATAATTTGAATAAAAAATCTAACAACACGGTCCAAAATACTTAAGCCCAAGTTATTAATAGTATTCCATAAATTTCTTTATATACAAGACTTAATTTTTATCTCTCACCGATGTGGGATGAAGTATCACAATATTCTTAATTAAAATGTGAATAGCAGCTAATTAACGAATACAAAACAACATATAAGCAGATAAGGTATATAATCCCAAGGCCGTTATCCCTCTCCGAAGTCTCTACTCCTCTATCTAAACCACCAAAGATCTCTACATGGAAAACATGATTGGATCTGAAACCATTTATAACGATCCAAGTGAACCACTAGCTAGCTCAATAATTTAAATAATAAACCTAACAGCATATCTCAAAATGTTTAAGCCTAAGTTGTAAGTGGTAGGACACAACTTTTTTTATATACAAAATTTAATTTCTATCTCCAACTGATGTAGAATAAGATATCACACAAATTCCCAACAATAGTTTTCTAACAACCTTCACAGTCCTCCAGTAACTTTTTCGATAAATTTTTTGACAACCTACATAATAGATAAATTTTATTATTCGTTTTACTCGAACAATATTGAGATTTATGATCTATTCGCTCCAACACTAGTTATACTAAAAATAAAATTTACTATTCATAAAATCAAACTATACTTACCGTCAACACCTCATTCTCCACCAAGAATACACAAAATAGTAAAGTTAATTTTTTTTATATATTCAAATAGTTAAAATCGTCTTTGATTTAAGAGTCATTGAGGATGATCGGCAGAAGTTGTCTAAAGTGGTCACAAAATGTTATTGGAAATGGTCTCCAAAATATAGTTTAAGTCGATTCTTAACTTTTTTTGGAATTCGCCTAAGTTAGTCGTCAAAAAGGTTATCAGAAATCGCCCGAGATAAGGTGTTGAGTCGAAAGGATGAGTGTTTCGAGTAATAGCAATATTGTGGCCCAATTTGACCAATTATGTAATATCTACTACTTTATATTGTTTTCTTATCTTTTTCTCTAGAAATTCAAGATTCAAACTCAATATTCCTTAATTGTTGATTGGCAGAAGACTTAGTGATCGAATATTCGAATGGTTTGACAAGTACTGCTGTTGATGTCTAGAGTTTTATTTGTCCTATTAATTATCAGGATTAGATTACGTATTAATATTGAACAGAATGAATAGGTATATTAATATTGTGCATATAAAATTCTAAGCCGCTTTTAAATATTAGTATTTTTTTTAGATTTTATAAAAAATTTAGTCCCATAACGTTTATTTTAAAAGATTTAGTGATCTACCAAATTTAAAATAATTATATTATGTTTAATTTGTTCATATTTAATAGTTAATCTTTCTCGTTTTGAACAAGTAAAAAAATTCAAGTAATATATTTTTCAAATCATCATAACTATTGAGATTGAAAAGTGATACATTTTTATTTTACTAATATTTCAGTTTTATGAACTGATAAATATATCACTTATCGCATATAACTAAAACTGTAAAAAAAATATTTTAAGAGATTAAAATTCTATTATTAATTAATAATAGGTCTGGTAATAAAATTACACAAATTCTAATACGTATTTAAAACCTATTTTATCTCCAAGGCCATAAAAATTATCTTAGGTGAATCTAACAATAACTAGAATTTCTTTCTTTTTTGAAAGAATTAATGGTTATTGTAGCTCAGATCCGAACTGTTACTGCTGCTTTTACTTCATCTTCTTGTGGACCAAACCAAGAACAAAAATCCTGTTTTAACTCTCTCAATTGTATCATGTAAGTACAAACGTAAGCAAACAACAATTGAACGGTCTATAAACACATTCATAACATACCAACTTGCCATTATACTTGGGCATATTTATTTTGATGGAATAAGTGAGAGTAGATTAGACGAAGATATATGGCCGGGGACTCTGCATTTTAAAAATGAGTCTCTTTAATTGGATTGCTTCTTCCACGTTTCATTTATTTATCGAATTTGACTATTAATCCGCGTATGAGAAATTAATAGTCTGGTATTTATGGGACCAATTTTTCCATCCCTACTCCTAAAGTTATTTATCTTCTTTCTGAATTATCTTTATTCTTTATCCAACAGTCGAAGGCGATTTTTTTACTCTTATTTCGTATTTTATCTCACGTTAACCAAACAAAATATAAATAATATACATAATTCCATTTACTATCCCATTATATTATAAAAAAAATATGTGAGACATATATACTATTTATTTCTTTTCACATCAAACAAAGCCTTTAAGTAGTGTTAGAAAATGATTTGGCTTAGGAAAGTGATTTTGTCACTTCCCTCCTAGCGAAATACATTTCTTACTTTGTCTTTATTAAATCAAATTACCAAAATAGCCTCCATTCTCTATCCCCTTCTTTCTTTTGTCCAAAAACTTGGAAAGGCAATTTTGTAAATTAACTTAATAAAAACGAAATGAAGAATGTATTTGACTAAAAAGAAAGTACCAAAATTAATTATTTTCCTTAGATTTGTAATAATAATTCTTCTATAATAGCTTGCTTGATCTACTCCAAAAGTTTATCATAGATATAATAATTATATAGATTCAATGGATAACCACATGGGTTTCTGTCTTATATAGAGGGACATGGAATTATGTATGTGAAGCAAACTCACCCAACCAGAAATAGAAATAAATATTAACGACGAATTTGTTTTGATAAAAAATATATATTTGTAACTTTTTAGCGTGTAATATGACAAAAATTAAAAGTTAATAAAAATATTTTCCTAATTAAGAAAAATAAATTAATTTTAGCAAGAAAATATTTTTATTTCTTAAAATTTTAAAACGTTTCTAAACTTAAATGAAATATATCAATCACCATTATTACAACACTACTATCATCACCCTAATACCACTTAAAAATATATATTTTTATTTTTTTACTGTGTAATATGACAAAAATTAAAAGCTAATAAAAATATTTTCCTAATTAACAAAAAATAAATTAATTTTCGCAAAAAAATATTTTTATTTCTTAAAATTTTAAAATATTTTCCTAATTTAAAAATATTTCTTAAATTAATTTTAGCAAAAATATGTATTTTTATATTAATTTCAATCACCATCATTACAATACTACTATCATCACTCTAATACCACTACCACCACCCTCACTCCTACTACAGCCCTAATCCCCCCTCTTTCTTACTCCTCTTTCTTACTCAGGCCATTGATGCCGCCACCGTTATAGTTGCTACTGTCGCCCACACTGCCACACCAACATTACCATCGTCACAATCACCCCCTATCCCAACGCCACCACTAGTCAAAACAACACTATCACGGCTGCAAGCATCGTATAATTTTAATAGCCACAATCAAATACAAGCCTAAAGCATCAAAAGTAGAGTTTTAATAAATAACAAAATATCTCCATTTTTTTTTGAATTCTTTTTCATTTCTCTAATCTTTTGTTATCCAAACAAGGCCTTAAACATCTTTTTTCAAATATCAAGATTAGTCCTCTACTCATTTTACACCAGCCATCTTCTATTAACAGTATGTTTGGATCTTGGGGATTTCTGCTGAAATTGAAAAGAGAAAAAAAAATTTTAAAAAAATTAAATACTTGTAAAAAAGTTAAATAATTTTTTCCTTTTCCTATGAAATCCAACAACTCTATTTTTCTACCAAAAACAGAGATTCACACCTCATGGCGAAATACCTCTGCCTTTTGCCATCCCAAGCACGAACTTTACCCATTCACTGTCAGCTTAATTAATCTCCCATATAATTTTTAAATTTTTTACAGCATTGCTTGGCAGAACGAGATGTAGGCCGAAAACAAAATTTGTAATCATTTTTTGATTGATCAATAATTTTTATTTTTATTTTTATTAATATCTCAAGGTGTCTCGATCACCGATTGGTCATTGATTTAGTGTGCCCACATAGAGACAATGACCACATTGGTCCGTTTCGGATTGCTTCTTGGCATCACATGTAAATACCTAATCCAAGTAGGCATGAATAATCCTTTGCAAGCGGAAAGAAATAGAAATAGGGAAAATGTAAGAATGCCAAACAGAATAGTTGTTTTGAATAGAAAATCATGCAACTCCCTTTAGCTTCTTTGTTATGCCAGCAATGTACTTCCCCTGGTGGAAAGCCTGCCTCAACTCGAGCTCCGATGGCTGTTTTGAGCCATCACCAGCAAAAGTCCCTGCACCGTAAGGACTTCCTCCTTTCACTTTTTCCATCTCAAACATTCCAGCTCCAAAGGTGTACCTAATGGGCACAAAGATCATTCCGTGGTGAACCAGCTGGGTAACGGCGGTCAACCTAAGAAGAATCAAAACTTCAGCTGAATTTTCCTTCTTTGGTTTTCAAGTTTTCGATCTTATATCCAGTTGAATAAAGAAAATATCGAGCAGGAACTTATGCAGTAGTTTCTTGCCCCCGCCTTGAGATCCAGTGCTAAAGAAGAGTCCAGTAGGTTTACCCGCAAGCTGCTGTGTTTTCCATAGACCTCCAGTTGCATCAAGAAATACTTTGAATTGAGCAGCCATCACCCCAAATCTTGTAGGGAACCGAAAATAAAATCATTGGCGTCGGCAAGTTCACCAGGTGTAATGATTGGCACATTACTTTTTGGAGGTGCACCCATTGTGCTGAGCACCTCATCTGGAAGCGTCTCAGGAACCTGGTCCACATGAAGGCGTCTTATGTTTAAGAAAACAACATTAATTAGGATTCGTGCCTCATACGCTGAAGTAGAACTGTACGAAGTCAAAATCAATCGAGGCACACTAATTCTAAAATCCAATCAAGAGAACGTGCAGACCAATGCAACACAAAGAAATAAGATTGGAGAATTTTGTTCAACTAGTTCAATTTTTCTTCCTGAAAGCTAGGGAAGAAAGTGGCCATTTTCTTTTCCCAATGGCTATTGAAGTTTTGGATTGCCTGGCTGCCATCTTGGAGTTACTCATCCAGAGACAGTGAGAATTGCAGTGGAGTTCCTTTTCTTTTGTTTGGCGACAAGAGAAAGTGGAGAGATTTCTAAATAGCGACAGAAGATGTAAATGGAATCATGGTAGTACTGAGAATATATATATATATATATATATATATATATATATATATATATGAAGTCTTAGGACCTTATTACAAGAAAATTTTAAAAGCTAGGGATCACCCATGTTTTAGAAAACAGAAATGGGCACACCAAAACAGATGCAAGAAAGCACTATTGATGGCATTGAGTCACTAGGCAGTCAAACCCTACAAACCAACAACTCTGGAGACATCAAAACCAGAAAAAATGGAAAACAAAGAAATGCCTTCATTTTAGAAATAAATATCAAAACATATTACTACCCAGCATCTTTTCGCGGGTAACGCATAATTCCAAAAGTTGTAAAACAGGCCAAAACCTTCAAAATCGTTTGCAAGTTTTTCTTCCATTTTGGATTAGAATCCATGTCTCACCTACTTTTTGGCGGTTCACCTCAAATTGCATTTTGTTCATATCTACTATGCTTTACAGTACACTGAACAGATAGAAGAACTACACATTGCTATTCATATGCCGACACCAGCATACATATACCAAACCAAACCAAATTACGTCTTTGTTCATTTCAATTGGGTCAACTATATGAATCTTTGTATGCCATTTTGTTTTGTTAAGGGCATATCTTCAGCTTGTTTCAATAAGTTCGTATCTTTTCTTAATACGGTATATCATATCAATTTAGGTCTATCTCTCTCTTTAGTATTTCTATTACTCAAGATCTTGTCACTTTTTTTTTATTACTGCATCAATTAGTCTACATTATATCATATAAGTGTCCAAATCTTGTTAATATATTTTCTCTCAACTTATCTTCTATCGGTGTGACTCTAGCCATTTTACGAATTTTTTTATTTTTAATTTTATTTTTTCTAATTTTAGCACACATCCATATATTGTTTAAGTGGTGGTTATAAAATCTTTCTTTACCGATTAAAAAAAAAACAAAACGATAAAGCACACCCTAGTTCATAATGACATCGGATATCAATAAATGAATATTATTCATAGTCCATATATATATATAAATATATATATATATATATGGACTAGGAATAATATTACTCCCAATTGTTCTCGTTTTTTGCTTCCTTTTGTTAAAGCAATTGTATAAAAATGAAAAAGAAAATTAGCATCTACCTGCCATAGTTTTGCTTCAACTCCATCTACAGAAGCAGCCCCTTTCTTTATCTGTTCTGCTAGTTTGTGTACATGTCCATACATAGAATAGTACCTACAATAGGATAGAGGACATAAGAAAATGAATAGAACTGGAAATACTCTATTTCTTACGATTAAGTGGCATTCAGTTCCTAACACAAATGAAATGTCAAACCGTATTGAATAGTTTTTGCTTGGTTGAGTATGCGTGGTTATGTATTTGTATCATATTCGTGACGCTCTATTTTTTTTTTCTCCAAAAAAACATATATTTTCTGTAAAGACATAAATTAATATCACATTTATGATCAGTAAATGTAGATAATGTGCAATCACGATTACCATATATTAAGGCACCTTACCTAGTACTAATAAACCTAATCAGCCACCTATGAAACCCATGGCAGCCAAGCATGGAACTACAGATTGACATCTTCAGATAATGGGATCCCAGGGTAGTACAGTGGCAAATATTTCAAAAACATAGGCACTACAGGGCATTGTATGCATGACTAAAAAGATAATGGTTTGCATGCAATGCAAGGCGTAATGATCAACAGTTTATGATACTCTAGTATAAATAAACAACAGTTAGATGTTGGTCCACAACTGGTAAACACTAGTACTGTGCAAAGAGACATTTGATAGTGATGAACGTTGCCACTCTAAAAATGATAAGAGAATAACAGCAAAATTGAACCCAAATTTGCCAGCTCAACACTGAAAAATCTGGACAATGCTGTTATGTATCCAGCAATGCTATGATCCCAGAAAAAATACCCAAAAAATTGCCCAGAATTTAAAGTGAATAGTTAATATTCACTTTGAGTGTGTTTCACGTCCTATTAAATATGAATCTACATCCTACTTTTTCTAGATACATAGACTTTTTCGTTATGTATCTCCCTCCCTTAATTTTCTTCTACCCTTTACATGTGCCAACCTCATTTCCTCTCTGAAGAAATTGAGAAGAGAAAAATAACTGTATATTTTCTGTCTATAGAAACTGTATAATATATGGCATATTTATAAGTGAATAGGGATAAACAATAAAAGAAATCAAATCAGAATAAAATCAATCTAATCAATCTAATATTCTAATCAATCTAAT
>JAOTRH010210975.1:0-10887 GCA_034768845.1 Heliamphora exappendiculata | reverse complement strand
GTTGAAAGCTTAATAAAGATGTATTTTCTGGATCCCCGAGCATGTATTTTATGTCGGCGTTGGAAATTCTCCCAACATTAGTTTCTATGAATCTCGTTATTTAAAGTTTACTAACCCATGTTATCTTTAGTTTTGAACCATTGGGTTGGGATTCGGGAATCAACCTCCTAGAAATGCTAAGAAACTAATGTGGCTAATTAATATGGTTAGAACTAGTTTCCATTGAAGTTGTTAATATGGATAGGTTCCTGGTTGTTGTTACAGGGCATGTTCCCAGGTGTGGTTACGAGAAAGTTCCAAGTTCTTATGAGATATATGTTGAACATGGTATGTACCTTAGTATTGACATTGGTTTGGGTATCAAAATACTGATGTCGCAGTAGGGTGGTATGTAACAGGGACCTACACTGTCGAGGCGGCTTAGTATCGAGTTGATCCTATCGTGACCAACGGATTCTACACCCTTGTATCTTAGATGTTCTGATTGGATAAGTAACCCGGCTACAATGACATCACTTTAGAAGGAGCTATGGGTTGCCAGAGGTGTCCATGTCTAGAGGTAGGAGTTAAGTTGGTATTTATGGTTTTAGACCTTCACCTAATTCATTAAATACGGCCTAGGGTTTGAATTTAATCTGTAACTGTTGTTTTTACTGCTATGTTTTTCATGCTTATTTATCTGTATACAAATTGCATTTTCTAGAAAATCTATTTTCAGTTTATATCTTTCGAGTTTTGTAGCTCACTAGATATAATGTCAAGTTATAACAAGGCGAAAGAGTTGGTTGATGATGAAGGCAAGCACAATTATCTCTTTCATATCCTCCTATCAGCAAGGCAGGTATGCTATAAAGCTTACCACTTGATCTGCCGATAATTAATGAAATGTTTCAGCTAGACAGCACGGTGAGAGAAGTACTCCTGGTAACTTTTGTCACTGACTAGGGGTCTTCTAAAAAGCTCGATAGAGAAAAAGAAATGTAAGAAAGAGAGAAGATCGCTTTGAGGGGGACAAGAAACTCTTATCGAAGAGGAGGTGGAGCTGTGGCTCACCTAGTAATCCTATTTCTTTAATATTGTTTTGATTTAGTATATTTAAGTTTCTATTGGAATATATATCAAATACTTTTATTTTTGCAGTTTTGATACTATAAAATTTATCTATTGGGTCGGTTATATTTTTTGAACCTTAATGTCATGAAAGAGTAGTTTATTTCAAGTTTTCTGCAAACTAAATTAACTGTCGCTCTTGATGTTTTTCAGAATTTGGGATGCCACAGCACGTGACTAAGACTATGTTTGGTATATTGGAATAAACAGTGAAATTGAATGATAATTCTGTCAGAATATTTAATTTAATGTTTGGTTAGACAAAGAATAATAAAATATAAAATTTAAAAGTAACCACTACTATTTGATCTAGCCTCAGCTTATTTTGACATAAAAAATTTTATAATAAAAAGTATTTTTTATTTTTATTTTTATTTTTTAGTGTTTGGGTGATATTTAAAAATTATATATTTTTTAAAATAAATTTTTTTTAAACCAAAATATGTTACAAACACCGTCGTTGTCGCCACAGTCGTCGTCGCCATTACCATCATTCCCATCGTTATCATCATCGCCATCATCATATTCATCACCACCATCTCTATTATTGTTATTATCATCGTCGTTACTACTATTACAATTGCCACCACTACTTTGAACACCACTACTATTTCTACAACTACCGTTGTCACCACCACCATCGTCACCGCTATTATCTATACCATTACTGTCTCTATAGCTACCATTTCCACAACTACCACTATTGTCGCCGCCTCCTCATTTATTGCCACAATTATTATTACTCTTATCACAACTATTGCTTTCACCATCTATGTTGCTATTATTAATTCTACTACTATCACTTTCATTGGCACCACTATCACCGTGTCATCAAACACAATTTACATTATTTTTTTAATATAAATTCATTTTGTTGTTTTGATACAAAATATTTTACATTAAAATAAATACAACCTGAATGGAATGAGAATTTCAACATAAATAGTAAAAAATTATTATTTTATTACCGTACAAAGTAATTCAATTAAAGCAATCACTGGCTAAAGGTGTCGAGCTGGAGATGGAGAGTCCCTTGGCAAACGATATAAACTATGTTTGGATATACGGAAAAGAAAATAAAATGTGAACTTTTTCTCCACTTTTCCACGAAAATGGCATGCGGTGGTATTGTCATTTTTATCATAAATGACCTCAATGAATAGGATAAGCAGAGGATGTGTGGACCTGTGTGCCAATACCCATATGCCCAACTCAGTAATTTTAGTTTTTAGTTATAAGTTTTTATAAGCTAAGTTTTATGTTATTTATTTTTATTTGTAGAGAAAATAATTTATGTTTTGATTAATTTTTTTTATTTTTTTAATTCATTCATCGAGATAAGACCAAAAATAAAAAATAAATGAGAAAAAAGTTTATTTTTTGATTAATTTTTTTTTTATTTTTTCAATTCATTCATCAAGAAAAGACAAAAAAAGAAAAAAGAAAAAAGAAAAAAATTCAAAAATAAACAATAATAAAAAAATTAAAATTTGGCCCGTGCCTTCGTTTTTAATTGGGTGGTATATACATACCATTTGCCCCCAAATAAATGCGCATAGAAATTCAGCCTTTTTAGCCTTCTTTTGGCTACAGGCTTTATGCAATTTAAAGCTAGTTTTTTTTTTTAGAATTCAAAAATTCTTATTTTTCAATTCTCAACTTTTAACAAATTTATTTTTAAATTTTTTGATTTTTTTCATAATAATTTTTAATTTTATCTTTTTATATATAAAATTATACAAATTCCAATCAAACAATCATATCTAGCTCATTTAAGTTGAAGGATAACTAAAAAATTTCATATTGAGTTTATTTAGTTTATTATTAGTTTAAAAATTATTATTTTTTTAACTAAATAAATTTTTATTTTTTAACTTAAAATGACTTAAAATTAAAACACCAACTTAATGCCAAATTACCAACAAAAAAAAACTCATAATATTATTTGGTCCGTCAAAATTAGCTTCGAACTTACCAAAACTTCTATTTTCTAGAAGTCCTTTAACTTTTTGATTATTTCAATACAGTCCAGCTCATAAATTGAGATAAAAAAAGAAGTTATTTTATTATATGCATCTAATCTGAGCTAATAATTAATAAGTCTCCATTTAGGATAGTTTTCATATGAACTTTTTATTTTTAATTAATTTTTTGGATAAATTACACTATCTCCATGAAATTTTGATCAAATACAGTTAATTTCACATTTTTGAAAAAATTACACCGGCCTCCCTTACGGGATGAAATGCTGCCACTTACTAATTCAAACCGTTAGGGTTCCATCTTTAACCGTTTTTCATTAAATATGTTCTCATTTTACCCCAGCAGCCATCAAATCTATTTCTTCTTTTTTTTTATAAAATTTGTAAAATAATAATTCTTTGATTTGAATACTGGCGATCAAAATCGTTCACTAGCAGCATTAGGTCGTCATTCTATTCCCATTTTGCCCATCAATACATAAATCTGTTTTTTTTTATTTTATAAAGTTTATACAACGATAATATTTCGGTTTAAATTTTTTAGAGTAATTTATCGGCGATCAAAACCGTTCACTAGCAGCGTTAGGTCATCTAAAAAGTAGTGAATATTGTCGACCGAGAAATAATTTATATTTTACAATTGATTGTGAGCGTAATAGCTCAAAAAAATAAAAATAATAATAAAAAAAGAGGAAGAACGGGAGCCACACCCCCTCAACGGCTACACCTCTCACCAACGCCACACTCACGCCGTCGCCACCTTCGTAGCTGGTCACCGCCACTGTCGTCCACACTGCCGTCGCTGCTGACGACCCTGTTGCCGAACTCTCTCCTCCCTTTTCTCTCTCTCTCTCTCTCTCTCTCTCTCTATATATATATATATACACCACACCACAGCGCCACCACTGCACAGTCACCGCCACAACCAATCGCCACTGGCAACCCCAACTTCAACGACCACCGAACTCTCTTTCTCTCTCTTTCGGTTTTCTCTCTCTCTCTCTATATATATATATATATATATCCTCACAAGATTACTGAGAGAGAGAGTTAACATAGAGATAGAGAGAGAGTTAACAAAGAGAGACAGTGAGAGATATACCGAGAGAGAAAGGGAGACGAGGTAGTCGGAGATCGACGAAAATGCGACGAGGGGTGGCGATAGGGTTGCCGGTGGTGGTGGTTGGCGTGAACGGCACAGTAACAGTGTCGAAGGTGGCCAGCGGTGTGTGCAGTAGAGGTGTCGGGGGGAAAGGGTTGACTGTATTGATATATATGTATATAATATATAATATTTATAAATATAATTATGAGGCTAATAGTTTACAAAATATTTGAGGGTATTATGGTTATTTTAATTTTTCCATTAACACCGTTTTACTGTAAGAAAGGTCAGTGTAATTTGTCAAAAAATGATAGATTGACTATATTTGAACAAAATCTCAGGGCATGTCAGTGTAATTTACCCTAATTTTTTTCATCTTATTTGAACGGGCATACTTTTTAGATTGGGTACTCCTCTCATATGGAGAAATAAGAAAAGTACATAATTTGAGCAAAAAATACAGGTTCACGTAGACGAGTGTGGTTTTAAAGCTTTTATAAGTGTTTTTTTTGTTTTAAGTAAATTTTTATAATTTTAGTTAAAATAAATGTAATTTTTAAATTTTTGTCATGAGGATGGTTCGGAAAATACAAAAATTTTGACAAAATTTTTGTAAAAAGTTTTGACAAAATTTTTGTAAAAAGTTTTGAATTATATTTTAAAATAACTTTAAATAAGCTAAGTCCAAACATATTCTAGGTCAAGATGGTCGGGCTGATAATGGGCGGAATTGCCCCCAAACAAACTCAATCCTAACTTAGCAAAAACATTAAGGCCCGTTTGGTAGTGTTTACAACTTTTTATTTTTCTTTGACAATAAATAAAAACATATTTTTGTTTATTTTTTTAATAAAATAATAATATAAACATGTTTGGCACATAGATGTTTAGAAAATGGTGGTCATATGTAATATCCGAATATGATATCTATTAATGATAGTAAGAGATAGTTATGGTAGTTAGAAGTAGTAGTCGAAGGCAGTGGTCGTGTGAGACCCTGACCCTTATCTTTTGAGTTGTTTATATACGTGGCGCTTTTATTTCGTATATGATAGCATCGATACATGGTTTATGCTTTAAAGTTGTAAAAAAACATGTGTAAATGTGTTTTATGCTTTTCCAGACCTTGGTTAGGTGGGTTGGGTTGGTTTTTGGCTTAAAACACAGCAGCAAATTCCAGTACGCCTCTGGTATAGGGTTCGATTGACTGGAGGGTCCAGTTCGGTCGACTGAACCCTAGATCTGGAGTTCGGTCGACGGAACTCACTCATTCGGTCGACTGGACAGTGTTGTTTTTGGTTTTCTATAAAAGCTCCAATGGCAGATTTTTTGATACAAAACCTTTCTTCAGACCTAAAAAGCCCATTTTCTCCTCGTTCTCTTTAGATTTGAGGGCTCGGGGCTTGGTTTGTTGTTGATTCCTTCGTGGATCCTTGCTATCGGGGCCGAGGGCTTCGTATCCATCCTGTTGGATTCTCGTTCTGATGTCGTTCAATTTTGAGACGTCGAGTTCTTGACTCTCTGAGGTAGAATTCTAGACCTACTACTGTTATGAAGGTGTTATATGCAGTTATACTTGCTTTTACCGGACAGAAATGCATGAAATGTTGTTTCCATGTTTTAAACCTTGGTTTTTGGGTAAAAAGTGAATTTTTATGCCTTTTCTTGATTTTTATACATGATTCGGGTGTGTTGACATATGTGGTTTTCAAAAGAGGTTTGAAAACGAGGTATTTTGTGAAAATGGTGAAAAACGTGATTTTAGAGGTTCGGAACTAACCTGCGGAGTTGAGTTTCACCTTTTAAATATTTTGTTGGAAATGGTTTTAGATCTCCATTCTTATGGATTGGATCTTTTTTAATACATGTTTAGTATAAATCATTTTGTGAGTTTTTCGTAGTTGAGGTACAGTGGGTTTTTGAATGTTCTCCATAGATGTACCGTGATAGTGGGTTTGGTTGAGTTGGGCTTCCATTGCTCCTCGGTGTAAGTCCAAAAACGTGCGCAGCGCAGGTGCCCTGTACTTTTGGGTTAGTCCCTGTAAATTGAGTGTGGGTGCTCTGGACCCTCGGGCTCAAGTCCCGTAAATTGAGTGGTTGTGTTGGGTGCTCTGTACCCTCGGGTTCTGCCCGTAAATTGAGTACGTTGTCGTGACTCCGTATAGAGCTTGTCATTACCAAGTCTGTGGGTTCAGGATAATAGACGAGAGTCTATAGTTGTTACCTTTGTCGATATGGCAAAGTCAATACATAGGATTATATTTTTATCTTTCTCCTCAGTTGTGTGGCTTGAGTCGAGGTTATTGTTTATTTACAGTTTTTCCTTAACTGTGGCATGATATCTGTTAGGATGGTATGCATAGTTTAAAGGATGAAAAATGTGAGATTTTATGAGATAAAACAATTTTGAGACTCGTGATAGTCTGATAGAAAACTTGTAGTTTTGAAAAAAAATATATTTTTGACTCCCATGGTTGAGCCCGTCTGTGTATAATTGCATAACCTGCTTTACAATTTTATTGTCTACTTTCTATTGGGCTTTGACTCACTGTGTGGGATTTTGCTGTAAAACTTTTTCAGGTGAGCGTGATGAGTAGACCTAGTGCAGAGGTGACGGAAGACTTGCTGTAGTTTTCCCTTTTTGAGACATGTGCTTATACATGTGACGTCTGTTGAGGCTGGTTTTATACGCCTTGAGGCGATACTATTATTCATATATGAGATTGCATGATTTACAGTTTTATGAGAGTTGAGCTGTAAAAAATTTTTATCAAAATGTTGTACATTTTAATTATCAACTGTGAAATGTATTTTTTAAAATGGGTGTTTTAGTGGGCCTTTGCGTGGTCCGAATGTTTTGGGTGTGACAGGTTGAATGTGATAATTGAAGGTTGTGACCCTATATGGTGGTCGGAGGTAATGCCCGAAAGTAATGGTCAAACGAGATGGCCAGAGAAGGTAGCCGAGAGTAGTGGTTGGAAATGGTAAAAAAAAAAATAAAGTCGAATTAGAATTGGTTTACAAAATAAATAAAAACACTTTTGTTGTTCACAAGAATTTAGTAAATTTTTAAAACTGTTTATATTTTTTAAAAACAAAAATAAATATCCATTGTGTTTTTATTTACACTTTACAAAAAAATTTAAAAACAAAATAGAAAATAGTAAAATTAAACGTTGCCAGGTGCATACACATTTTTTCACCTATTTTATTTTTTAAAATACTTATATACAATACATTACTATTTGTACATAATTTCTGTGGCACCCCTCGGCTTTGGATATTTATGTTTGAAAGTGTATGTTGAGCTTTTTTTTCAAAAATAATTTATTATTCAGTGAATAAACATAATTTATTTTCGTGCCTTATATTTATCAAATATCTCAAAAAAAATAAATGTAATTTACCCAATTAATTAAAATTGTTTTCAAATTGCAAAAGTAATTTTCAGATGTGAATATTTTTGTATTTTATGTATTTATCCGTTTAGTTAGTCAGTAATTTTACATATTTACCCTTTTATTACCGCAAAACTTCATCTGATTGTGTTACTATACCCTGCGCTTATTATTAGATTATGTAAAACTCGTTATATACCAGCAAAATTAAATCAAATGATAATTAAGATTTTAATTTAATAGATAGAAAAAAAAAAAGAAAGAGAGGAAGTAAAAGAAATTTGTAGATGGATATTAAAATTTATAGTACATACTAGGCCAAGTGGCATACACAAGGTGTCTAGATCTGATACACATAGCATATAATCACATAAGGAGCAGGTCACTTTTGGCACTTAAGCTAAAATAAAATTTAATTTTAATAGATTTTATAAAATACGTTTGGGATAGTAAATTAATCTGATTTTTAGATATGTGGTAGATTAATATATACCAATTTACTTTATTTTTAATATATGTTTACTAAAAAGGTAAATTACACTAATCTCTCTTGATGTTTGGCTCAAATACAGTCAACCTTACACGTTAAAAAAATTATATTGTTGCCCCTTAAATTTTAATGCCTTTAATAAAGATAGTTGAATGACGAAATTAGTCCTAAATGTTTGGCCTAAAACTTACTAATTGATTGACATTGCATGGTTAAAAATAAATGTACGAAATTATTCATAAAAGATTTTCAAACCCTTTTTGTAAAGTAATTTTAAATGGATACAGTTTTTCTATTCGAGCACTCATCTTATATATTAAGGTATTTATACACGATGCATTAATATTTATATAGTGTCCAAAATAAAATAATGTGTGTAGTTTTAATCACCATTTTTTGTAAGATTACTTTATTTAAAGATATTATCACTGGTAACATGAAATAGAACTTAAAATTTAGTGAAGGCTAAAAATACTTTTTGTTCATTTTGTAACAAATCAAATGGGACTTTTGATTAAGCGCATGAATGTTGTATCTATTAAATAGTTTAAATTTTTTATATTTGTATTCTTAACATTTTGAGACTCACTTTATTGGACATTCTAAATTCCATTACTCTTGTTTGGGGTCTCTCATATGATATTTTTTATTTTTTAAAAAATTCTATTTTCAACTTTTAATACCAAGAATCAATAATTTTAAATTCCTGTGGGACGCTAGAAAATAAAACTGGTGGTATTTTTAGTAAGTTCTTATTCCTCTTTTGATAACCCCACTTCAAAGTTGAATTTTTTTAAGTGGTCTTAGACCTAATAGTATAAGTGTTTGCCTTCAAATAGAAGGTTGGGTGTTCAAGCCTTGCAACGAGTAAAGTGTGGGTGTAATGGGTGTGTGAGTTTAACTGTTCAAAAAAAAGAAAGTTGAATTTTTTTTCTTTTAATTTTAAACTAAATAATTAAAAATTAGTTTAGCCAAAAAGTATTTTTAAGTTCCCATATAGAGGGACAGAAAAAAAAAATTTATGACCATTGATTTTTAAAAAAATTTAAATAACATAAAAAAAAGAAGAAGAAGAAAAACAATAGAAGAAGACAATCAGAATTACCTTAAGTTGATTAAGAAAAAAAAGCTAATTGTCAAGCCCCATTGTGAGCGATTCCCGTTCTCTTTTTGTTAATTTAAGATAATTTAGATTCTTTATGTGATAAAAAAAAAATTACTTCCTTAAGTATAATTTTTCATAGTTTTTAGCTAACTCAAAATTTTTTATCACTACCTTTTGACCACTATGACATTTTTTTATTTTGGAATACTAGTTCTGTAGCACCCCGACCCTTCACATGGCAACGATATTGTTCGATTTGAACAAAATTCTCACGGTTTTGTTCTTTCTAAGGGGTCTCTGCATTGCTCCCGCTCAAGCACGCTTAACTGCGGAGTTTTGTTAAGGTTTCTACCACCTAGAAAAATGCCTCGTTGAATATAAGGGTCCAAGGTTTTTTCTTTTATAGCCTAGGAACTCCCTCTCCATTTTCGATGTGGGATACCGAGATATCACAATCCACCTCCTTAGGGCTACACGTTCCCGTGCAGTAGCATACCAGCTCTGGTAGTCTGCTAGTCCTTATCAACCCGCCCATTTAGTAGCCCGCCCACGTATCACGCGAGACGACAGGGGCCCACACTCGGAGGTAAGAAAAGTCGGCTTTGATACTATCTGTAACACCCCAACCCTTCACATGGCAACAATATTGTCCGTTTTTGATAAAGCACTCACGATTTTGTTCTTCCGTATGGGTCACCCATCCATGTATTGCTCCCGCTCATGCACGCTTAATTGCGGAGTTTTGCTAGGGTTTCTACCACATGAAAAAAGGTCTCGTTGAATGTAAGGGTCCAAGATTTTTCTTTTATAGCACAGGAACTCACTCTCCCTTTTCGATGTGGGATACTAGGATATCATAAGCTTCCTTTATATATTTATACTACAAGACTAACTTGTCATTTTATTTGAAGATAAAAAAAATTAAAATTTATAACAAAGTAGTAAACAAAAAATAAGCTCCCAAAGCATGGCCGGTAGTCTTTCATATTCAAGTTGTAAAGACAAATCTATTACCTTAGTCTAATAAGGGCAAATATAAAAAAAATTGTTCTTTAATTGCTTACATCATTGGTTAAATGTGAGTTAACTAACCGAAACTTAATGGCGCGAGTTGATATATAATACGAAATTAAACATTAAAAGAGTGATGATGTAATTTTTTCAAATATATGAAATTGATTGTATTTAATCAAAACCTTTAAAAAAGTTAGTGTAATTTACACTAAAACAATTAACATATTTTAAAACTAATTGTCTTTAATTTTGCACATTTTTTTGGTGATGCATATCGATATAATTTTATCTATTTTTATATTAAAGTAAACAAGATTACAAATTTCAAATTAATTCTACCTTTATACACGATTTAGTGAACTGATCTCATTAAAAAATTTGCATCAAATTTGAATACGGCCAGTTCTTATAATTAGTTTTTTATGTTTTAAAAAATTCTTGATCCTTAAATTTTGATAATATTAAAAAATAATAATATGTTTAGCCGTGCATAGCACAAGTCTATTGCTAGTATGTATGTATATATATATATATATATATATATATACACTAAGAGTCGGGTCCACACGATGCGTGTACAATAATTTAAAATTATTTAATTTTTTTAAATTTTAACTCGCAAGGAAATTTACATGTAGATTACATGAATTTTAAATAAAATATAAAAAATAATATACAACAAT
>JAOTRH010210964.1:0-10887 GCA_034768845.1 Heliamphora exappendiculata | reverse complement strand
ATAAAACTGTGGGACAATGACAATGGTGGTAAATGAAGAAAAATAATGGTGGTGGTGGAGGTAGAAGGGTGGTTGTGGCATATTCTATGGTGGAGGCAGAATTTGTGGTGGCATCGTGATGGTGCTGATATGGTGGTGAAATAATACTATTGGCTATACAATAATGAAAATGATATTGGAGGAAGGAGGCGGTTTACATGGATGGGCCTAAGATTTTATATTTTCAGGTCCACACAATTTTTTCTTCTATTGATAAACTATCCTATTTTAATTAGAGAATAAGAAAAAAATTAAAAAAAATTCACTAATGTAAGACGTAATAAATAAAATTGACATATATTTAGTTTAAAAATTATATAAACAAAATAAATGTCATAACATAGTTGAACATTCATATAGTTAAAACCCATCAATTACTGAAATGGAACTTGACGCTCTCTCAAAATCATAAGGCCTTCTTTGATTGACTCAATACTAAAATTTTCAAAAAATTTTCTTTCAATGTACAAAAGCGAGAATTCGTAATAAAATCATCTTCCAATTTGAAAACGAACGCTATATAATTTCCGTAGAAATTTAAAGAGTAAAAACAAGTAAAACAACTCTATAAACAAGTTGGTAAATTGATAATCTTTTTCTTATCCTTACCAACTATTAACACAATGCAGAAATTGTTGGCAATGTCTTGTAATTTGTATGTTGAACTACATTATGCTCATAATGATGAAGTCGCACTTTAAATTGTGCTTCTCATGATCTTCGAAGTCTTGTGAATAGAACTTATCAACTAACTGAATGATATTATCAATTTGAAAGAATTCAGATGCAACTTGATGATCTAATGCTGAGCTTAGATCTAACAATTTCATGACATGCTCACTAAAATGACTATTCAAATATTTATATTTGAAAATTGATTATAGCATAAAAAATATTAACTCAATAATGATGTTCAATTATAAAGTCATTTTGTTGATGGAGCGCTCGTCTCGTCTCGCAATGTAATAAGCATTCATTTTTGAGACATCTATGTTATGGGCCTCACAAAAGGACTTCACATTGGAAAGTAAAGCATCCCATTTTTTTCATTTCTAAATTGTTGCATCAATGCTTTAGTGTATGAAATCTGGTTCATAGCATTTATAATGTCTTGAGATTGACATTGCAAATCTTGGCAAAGTAAATATGTGATCTCCAACATTCCTTTCATGAGATGCAAAATGAATACATATTCAAATAAAGTCATTACCTTATAAGCGGAGTTTCCTTTTGCTCATCAATGATACAAAGTAAAACTTCACATGTTGAATTGCACATTGTTATCAAGCTAAAAATCAACTTCAACTAAGAACTCTAACGAGTATCTCCAGGCCATTGTAAAGTGCCAATCCAATTCAAACCCTTTCTGATCCGAACCTCATCAATAGATATCATATGTGCAATTTTAGTAGCTTGAGCAACGTTCAATTCATTGTTGTACTTGCATGAAGTACCAACAATATTGACAATTGAAGTCAATTTAGTAAAAAAATTGTTCCATAGGAATAACATCCTTTGACGTTGTCACTAATGCCAGTTGCAAGCAATGAGCAACACAATGCTCGTAGTAAGCATTTGGATAATCATTCAAAACCAAAGTTTGTAATTTTTTCCGCTCATCTGGCATATTATATGCACTTTCATATTTTTGTGCCTAAATATTTTGAATATCTAAATTGTGATTAGACAATACCAAATATAACTCATCTTTTAAGATCAATGCTGCAAATGTTAGAAACATGAATAAGTAAAAAAAAAAAACTCTTTAACAAAGCCATTCTTATCAACAAACATTAAAACAATAGATATTTGCTCTTTCTGCGACTCATCACGAAATTCATCAAGAATTATGCAAAATTTTGCATCATCAATTTATTCATGAATTGCCTTATTCACTTTAGTTGAAAAAACATGCAAAATTTCTGTTAAGTTTTTTTATGATGTGTAAATGGCATTTTCCAGCGTTTTATCCAATAATCTACCAACATTGTCATTATATTATCAAAAAATACTCTACATTCAAAGAAAATTTCATCGATTAATTGAATTTGAACTTTCATCGTGACCTCTACACGAACAATATTGATTTGGAAAAGCATATTTTGCTCCATCAATAACTTTTTTCAAATTATTAAATCCATCAAATGCTTCTTGGCCAAAATACCTTAATCCATGTGTCTTATAGCAAAGAAAGCATGACAAATAAAAAATTGCATATTTTTAGGCAAATATTGCAACTATGAAAGAAATAGTTTTGTAGAGGGTAACTACCACAAAGTTGATGGAGAAACAAAATGTGTCGAGAACCAAGTAATTCAAGTGCCTAAATAATGACGCGTCGGAGGGAGGGGATAGTTCATCGAAAGAAGGAAGGAGACACCCAGATCATCCACAGTGGTTATGTCACTCGACAATGACCGGGGGTACTAACCCTAACTGAGAAGAGGTATTCAAACAAAAAAATACACACATATAACTTGATGGAAGGAGCTCGAGCTACTAGGCTCCATGAGTAGCCCGAGCTACTAAGGATGTCTAAACTTGAGTCATAGGGGAACTCGAGTTATCAAGACTTCGGTCGCCTGCTATGCAAAGGGCATAAGGAAACATAGCCGCATAAGTTTGAGTTACTTGAAGGTTCAAATTCGACAGACTATGTGATGTACAAAGCTCCAGTTACTCATGCCAATGGCTTATGTCAACTTAAGCTATTGGGGTTCCCAGGAGCTTGGTTAGTCAAATTCTATTGCAAGACATTCCATGGCATAGACTATGAAAGGTAACCCTGACTATGAATAAAGACATTTCGCAGCACAGACTGGGAAGCATAGTACAGATTACGACAGTAGTCTTGGCTACTTGAGTACATTGCCATGGCATAGACAATGAAGATAGCACAGACTGCAAAAGTAACCCTGACTACTTTATTATGATGACATTGCGCAGACTATATGGCTCAGCACAGATTGAATAAAGCCAAACATATAGCACATACTGTATCGACATAGATTCTTTTGATAATTGAAATAATGTTCCAGAGACAATAAAGACAATGGCAGTACAATCCTGCACCGGACGTTGGAAGACATGTGACTTGGTGACTAAGGAAAGATTTTGTCAGACCATACGGACCCATCTACTCGAGTCACTCAACCTGAGCGAGTCAGGTAATTGACCCGAGTAGGTCGGGTATCCACGTGGCACCCGTTGGCCGACTTAGTTGAATTGAGGTAGAACACTGCCTAGTCGATTTTCATGGTAGAATCTCTTGATTGTTTGAGATCATCTTTCACGATCTAATTATATCTCCTATGAAGTCTTGCTCTGATCCTAACAAAACTCTTTTGAGAGTTATAAATAGGAGAAATAGGTATGCTTCCGAAGTGAATCAGATTTGGGAGCCTGATATACTATTCATACTGCTAATACTTCAAACTCAATTAGCCTTCACCCAACCTGATCTCTCTCCGTAATTTCTGACTATTTCGCATATTTTGCCTCTCTATTATTGTTTATTATTTGTTTATTCCAAGATAACCCTACAAGCTTGAACCACGAAGGTTGAAAGTTATGAAGGTGATTTGAAGGTCTAGACTTTGGGTACTTCGCAATTATATGTTGGTATGAACTAGCCTTAATGTATGTTTGTCGAATTTCATCTTATTAATTAACATTATGATCACAAATATGCAATGTAATCCAAGTTCCCTCTCCAATAAATTAATATTGATTTTTTTACTTTCAATTCTACAAGATTTTGTAGTGAAATTTTTAGAAATTGGAATAATAGAAATTGGAACTGGTGCATTGATTTCTGAATAACTTGTATTATGTTCTATAAAAAATTCATCAATTATATATGGGTTTTCCATATTAATTTACATGTAAAAAAACATACAACTTAGACTTTAGAGTATATTCAAGAGTGAATAAATTATAACCAGTAGAGATCAATAGGCAATGGTAATTAAGGCTCCGTTTGTTTCAACGTAAAATATTTTACCATTGAAAATATTTTATATATAAAATTATTTTGTAAAAATAAAATTTTTTACTTGTATTTTTTAGAATTTCGTTAACATTTGAAAAATATTTTTAATAAACAAAATGAAAAAAATCACAACCATGTATGGTCTCTAACTCTGTATCTTTCTCTCTCTCTCTCTCTCTCACACACACACACACACATTCTCATCTGCTATAAGAATGACAAAAAGTTGGAAGAATTAAGTGAAAGAATCGAGTAAAGGTTTGGAAGATGTAATTCTAAAATTAATTTACGAGTTAATTTTTTGTAAATCAAATTTCGTCAAACGAGATAAAATATTTTACTAAAAAAATATTTTACGTAAATATTATCGACCAAACAATGAAAAATTAATAAAATATTTTACCTAAAAATATTTTATGTCAAACCAAACAAAGCCTAAATACAATTCACTGTTTCTATTTTTTATGAACGTACAGTTTAATCAAAAAAGCATATTCAAATACTATAATCACATTTTATACAGACAGTGAGAAATAATAATCAATAATCAAAATCAAAAAATTAATCAATAATCAAATTATTCTATCACTAATCAAGGAGATATAGTTCACAGTTGATAAACAACTACATAAAAAAAATTCATTTCAATTCATCATGGATATTTCACAATTTCTATATTAGGAGTTTTTAGAGATCAATATTAGAAACTTAGAATTTAAAAATTAGCAAATAAAATAAATGGATTCCCAATCTATAAAATCCATAGAAATTTAAAGTGAGAGAGGGAGAGAGTAAGGCTAAATAGTTGGTTTGTTGGCGCCGCCGAAGGGCAATTTCCCCTTCATCGCTGCTCGCTTCACTGACGTCGTTGCCACTCATCTATCCAAAATCGTAACTCCAGTCGTTCAGGCCATTTGACATCCACGATATATTATATATCAATATCAAATTTAGAGGCCTGAGGCCTAAAGTAGAACGTTGCGTGAAATAATAAAAATTAGAAAGGTAATAAATCTAATAGAAAGTAAAAAATTTCGTTTTAAGATTGATTTGCACTAATTGATATATCAAAACTAAAAATGCAAGAAAATAAAGAACAATCACATGAGAAAAATAAATCACAAACACATGAAGCATATGATTTTTATATGAAAAACTCCAACTCGAGTAAAAACTACGAGACCAATCCAGATCTAGGTAAATCAAGCACTATTAATGATTTTTAGTTACCAGAGATCTTACAAATCAGTATTGAATCCACAACATACGAATGTAATGTAAGACTACCCTTACCGAATCCACATGCACCAAACCGTACTTAACTGCCGTTGAAATTCACCACGAACTTTAACTCTTGAGAATTCACCCAAAAGACACCATGAACAAACTAACGGATGAGAATATGAAACTTGAAGATCTTCTTGTAAGCCTTGAATCCATCTGATCATCAATCAAAGGGTTAACAAAACTCTAGAAAAATTTATTATTCAAAGCACAAGGCGACTGACAGTCTTCAATCTATCCAAAACATGTGGTGGTTGGAACCTTAGTAGCAATTTAAAGTTGTTACGGGAACAGACCAATCGAGTGGTCATTAGACTGATCGAGCGGTCAATAAAGACCTGCGATAGTTTCGCAGTGAAATCGAGAGCCTTTGATGATTGATCGAGCAATCATTAGATTGATCGAGCGGTGAATGACAGCTTATAACATTTTGATCTTTCTTGTAATAAATAATACTTTGTAACAAAAAGTACCAAAATTCCAAGAATAAGTGTTAAGAGACTAAGGAATTAGGTATAGATTTTTATCACAGACTTGCCAATATGAAAACACAAGACGAATGAAATCGAAAATTCTAACAATAATGAAATTCCCCCTTAGCTAATGAAACTCCCACTTAGATGACACTCTCTCTTAGCTATATCTCTCCCTCTTTTTGTCATGAATTGACAATTTCAACCAAAAATGATTAATTTGTTGGGAACAAAATTAAAGAGCAAGCACAAAACCCATGCACATTGTTACATGTTTGATACCACAGCATCTAGCGAATGAGGGGTGTGTGTGTATGTGTGTGACTTAAAAACATTTTCAAACTCCGGGATTAAATCCTATATGGGATCTATATTACTAAGTCACATTTACTTATTAGAAATCAAGAATTTCATAAGGTCAAACCAGTTTAGACTGAGATCACTTTATAGAATAACTTCACCTCAATCATTAACTGCAAAAAAAAAAAAAATTCTTCGGTTGTATGACAATTATCCACACGGCTTTCATAGGCGGCTTTCACACTAATTGCAAAAGGTATGACAAACACGTATAGATATTGGTTTCCTCAAGTCAACTATCAATGAAATACAACGTCATGTGTAAGATGGAGTTACCTTATGTTCTTGTGGGTCGCCACTATAAGGCCATTTTATGAAAACTTAGAAAAACTAAAAGTAAGAAAGACTCATAGAAATGTTTGATTCCAAGTTCGAAGGATCTCTGAATCTGACTATGTTCAATTGTGTATGGAATAGCATCAACTCTGAAGACGTTCTAGAACAAACATAAGTAAGGTTATCCAAAATCCAAGGGGTGAATTTAAACCCCAAGAAGAAATAATGAGAATTCACACGAAATTAACTCAATGTACAGAGATCGGTACTCACACCATAAAATAGCCCCCCAATATTTTTTAAAAACACTAAAAGAACACCCCAGAAAATTACCTTAAAAAAACATAAAACAAAAAAACAAAAAAACTTACCAAATGACATGACAAAAACAAACAATCACTAAAGAATTTTCTAAAGAAAACAAACCTAAATAAAATCTAACGGTTTTGACTTGCAAGAAAACACTCTAAATCACTTTTTTTTATCCAAATACTTCTAAACTTGATCTGGTCTTTTAAAACATAGGATTTGGGTATAGCTTTGGAAAAATCATTTTGAGTCCATGTTTTAAAATAACTCTCCTAATCTTAGGGTAAGTCATTCTATTCTTGAGTTCATTCATTTGGTCAAACTTCTTACCTTTCCTAAGAATAGGAGAATATCCATAATAGAAATCAAATTTACCATGCAATTGAAAGCAATATGATCTAATGTGTCATTTGCCTCCCCAATAATGACAAATTGGAACAAACTTACTTTGCTTGGAGTTTTTCAAAGCTTGACCATTTGTGTCAACCTTCCTACTAGGCGGTGTTTCTGGTATAATATTACTGGATATAACAAATATAGTCTTACCTACACCTTTTGAAGAAGATGCATCTTCTTGAAATCTAAGTGCTTTTCTATATGTTACAGCTTTTTGCAAACCAAGTATGTCATTCAAGGCTTTAGTACCTATATTCAATTTCTTAAAAGTAGCTTGAGTATTAGAAAAATCATTCTAAAGTTTATAGCAAATTTTACCTCAAGTACATTCTTGAAATTAACACAAGTACACAATTCATTTTCAAGAACATCTATCCTTATTTTTCTGGCTCAAATCAAACAAGTCATTTTCTTTTTTTCGCACGGGGGCAAGTTTTTCACACAAAATCTTTCTATCTGATTTTAATCTACCTACTAGTTCTTGAGCTTCAGTTAACTTTTGTTTGACTTTTTTCTTTACCTTTTCACACAACTTGAATTTATTGACCCGTTTGACACTCTATTTGGTTAACATGTAACTCTCATTGTACAGCTTGTCATAAGCTTGTTGAAGAGCTTCACTTTCTTCACCATTATTAAGTTCTTCCCCTTATTCTTTACCAGAGTTATTGATAATCTTTCCATCATCAGATTCAGCGTCACCATCTTGGGCAGAAGTAACAAAAGTAATAACATTGTTATCTCCATGATTGGAATTATTTTCGTCACTCAAGTTAGATTCACTCTCATAATCCCAAGTGACAATTAAAATTGTTTGCTTCTCTTTAAGTTTGTTCAGACATTCTTGTGCAATATGTCCATTCCTTTGTATTCAAAGCATTGAATATCAAAAAATTGGCCCTTCAACTCTTTTTTTAATTAAATTTGGACATATTTTTGAATTTTTCATTACTGCTTCTCTTTTGAGACTTATCATCTTGATTTGGCTTTTTATTTTTCAAAAACTTTTAAAAATTCTTTCACAAATATAACCATCATCTTGGGATCAAGTTCATCATCAAGTCACTTGCAGCACCTTGACCAAAAGTAAAAGCCACATTTTTTGAAACTTATTGTTTTAAAATTTTAGCTTATAAATTTGCAAGTTTTTAACTAAACTTTCAACAGTAATAGAGTCGATGTCTTTACTTTTTTTATTATAGTGACCTTTGGTTGAAATTGATCAAGTAAAAATTTAAGAATTTTCTGAACAACTTTAGAGTTGGGAATTTTCTCACCTACATTGAAAGAATCATTAACATTACTCAATTTTTTATAAAAAATGTCAAACCTTTCATCATCTTCCACAATAAAGTTTTAAGATTTGTTGTGAAACGTTAAAGTTTTGAATTTTTACGGTTTGCATAAGTTCTAATTCTACGAAACTCTTCTTGAGTGATTTCACTAAAGATAGCATTTATGACTTTGCTATGTTAAAATTTTGTGAATTCATTGGTCATTGAATTCTAGAATTCAATAGCAGAATTTAATTGCAATTGAATTGGCCATTCAATTAGCAATTGAATCCTAAAAATCAATACCATTCATGGTTATTGATTCACCTGTAACCCCCTCCATGATAGAATGTCTATATATGCTGTCATCCCATTTAATTTTTAGAAGCAGAGAAAAAAGAGACAGAGAAAGAGAGGAAACCACAGACTATAGCAGCAGAAAATACAGAGAAAAAAAATACAGCATAGGTGAGAAATGAGATATACAATTTTGAGATTATATTACAAGCTGTAAGAGAGAAAGAGAAAGACAGACGGAGTACGTTCGTAGCCGATCCTTGGTGGTGTTCCAACGATCGTGTAGCCGTTTTATCCTAGGAGAGTGACGCCGGTGGAAAACCTACAACGCCTATGGTAGGCGGTGAATCATTCTTAAGAAAACTGCGATTGCAGGACTCGATTTGCATATTCTATTCATGTTATTTGTGTTGTTTTATTTTTCTGTAATTTTAGTTTATTATAATGGTTGAAAGTTAATAAAGATGTATTTTCTGGATCACCGAGCATGTATATTTTTTATTATAGCGTTGGAATTCTCCCAACAATCTTAAGAATGAGGTTGTCCTCCAACAAGCTTAAGAATGATTCAGTTTTAAAAATCTACTCGGTTTGGATGTTGTTTTCTTTTCCAAAAAATGCATGTTTATGCTTCTAACTTTTCTGTGAGTATGTACAGGATTATGCATTCTAAATCTTTGTTGGAATATGAGAAATATTATATTTTTCAGGAGAATATGTTCAGATCAATCCAGATTGTGATTTGCTATCCGCATAATCCAGTCGGTTTCCTGATCTATGAGAAATCTGGTCGGTTGTGTCGGCACCTTTTCTTTAGTGTCGGCACTTTTGACATTTTTAGCCGTTTGTGTCGACACCTTTCTTGTTTGTGTCGATCCTTTTGTCTTGTGTCGACCCCTTTTCGGATGGTGTCGACCCTAATCCTTCTGTTGGTGTTGAGCAGAACTCTCGGTTCTTTTGTGTCGACACCTTTCTCAGTTTGTGTCGACATATTTCTCTGGTTAAACTCTCGATTCTTTTATGTCGACACCTCTCTCTGTTTGTGTCGACACCTACCTCTGTTTGGAACACTCGGTTCTTTTGTGTCGACACCTCTCTCAGTTTGTGTCAACACATTCACTGCTTGCTGTTTGCGTTGAACCTCTCGGTTCTTTTGTGTCGACTCATTTCTCAGTTTGTATCGACCCCTTAGTTGTTTGTGTCGACCCCTGAGCTATTTGTGTCGATCCCTGGGCCATTTGTGTCGACCCCTCTGCACTTTTCAGTTCGTTTCAACTTCTTTTTCCCTCCTGTGTCGATCCTTCCTGTGATGCTTAACAGAGATCTGATCGGCTAAGGCCGTAGGAAGCCGTGCGCGGTTGAGGGCGCTGCCCTCAAACTCCTGCCTAGGCGCGCTGTCCCTAGGAACTCCGTTAGGGGGTACGGCCCCCTAGAACCCCCACCAGGGGGCGTGCCCCCTAGAACCCCACCACATGATGGACTATGTTTGGGAGAATTAAGTTTAGATTGTTAATCTATTATTAGTGTTGACATTGTAAAGATCTAATATGTAAATTGATCTTATTTTGAAAACATGTCGATTGAAAAACAAGGTGCTTATGAAAAGTAAGCTGCTCCTGAAAAGCAAATCGCTCATATGCCTGGTGTTCCAACTGTTCCTTTATCTCATGTGGACAAGCCAGAAAAGTTTAGAGGAGGAACTGACTTTAAGAGATGGCAACAGAAGATAGTGTTCTACCTTACCACTTTAAATATGGCCAAATGCCTGACTGAGGAAGCTCCAATTGCTGATGAGAATGCAGACACTCAAAAACTGATGAATGTTAATAATTGAAATAATGTCGATTATCTATGCAAGAACTATATTTTGAATGCTCTAGATGACTCATTGTACTCTGTGTTCAATGAGGCAAAGACTACTAAGGAATTGTAGGAGTCCTTAGATCGAAAGTATAAAACTGAGGGTGCCGATTCCAAGAAGTTCATTGTAGGCCGATTCCTTGATTATGTGATGAAGGACTCAAAACCTGTGACGGTACAAGTCTAAGAGTTTTAGACTTTGATCAATGAGATCAAAACAGAAGGGATGTTCTTCAGTGAAGCATTCCTAATGGCTGCAGTCATCCACAAACTTCCTGAAACATGGAAGGAATTCAAGAGTTATCTAATGTTCAAGAACAAAGAGATG
>JAOTRH010210953.1:0-10888 GCA_034768845.1 Heliamphora exappendiculata | reverse complement strand
GAATAAAATTTTAATTAAACTTTGAATAATGAACTAAAAATTAATCATAAATATTATTTTATTCTTGTCATGAAGAAGAATAAAAAAATAAAAACTTAACTATAATTTATAAAAAATTTGAAAATATTTAAAAACTAAATAAATTAATCACAAAAAATATATATTAAATACAATACAGTAATTAAATTAAAAGCGTGTTTCCTAAACACGTTTTCAATAAAACTGAACTTCAAAGTAAAGCGTATTTAACAAATACGCTTTCATTAAAAATGAATTTTAACATAAAACGTGTTCACCAAACACGCTTTATAAACTTGAAAGCGTATTTAGTAAACACGTTTTCATTAAGAACTAATTTTAACATAAAAAGTGTTTATTAAACGTACTTTTATTAAAATTAAATTTATACTAAAAACGTATTTACTAAACATACTTTATGTATAAATTCAGAAAGTATATTTGCTAAACACGTTTTTATGTTGCTATTTTTATTTTTTTTGAGGTCAAGCTTAAAATGTGTTTATTAAAAATATTTTTTATTAAAGTGTGTTTGATAAAATTTTTAATTCGTTAATTAAGTTCATAAGAGTGCATATTTTGGTGTCGTAGGCGCTGGTGGTGTCGTACCATGGCCGAAGGCGCTGGTGGTGCGCTGGTGGTGTCGTACCATGGCCGAAGTGGGAGAAGAGGAGTGGGTTTAGAGCACACACGAATGGGATCACCCTCTGGTGAATTGGATTTGGTGGAATGGGTTCAAAACTGCTGTTGGAGGCAGTGAATATAATGAAGTGGATTTGATGAATGGGATCACCCTTTGGTGAGCACATACAAATGTTTGAGTCGCGGTGTAACAAATATTACGTTCCCGCCAGAGGCGGCAAATAATTGTTTTTTTTTTTTTCCTTTTTGTTTCTCTGCAAACCCAAAACAAAGCCCTATTTTTTACATGGGAAGATGACATCGACGCTGGAAACCACCCCCTGCTCTGTCCTCAAAGGATTCAGACTCTAGCGAAGAAATACAGGAGATTATGTTTGCACAGCAAGGGTGTTGCCACTGGATTCTGTTCTTCACTTCCGATCTGGATTGTCGCCAGAGAAGGAAGAAACCTGGTGATCGAAAGAATTGAACGAGTTGAAGAAATTGAGAGAGTGGTGCTCGTCGCCGACCGTTGGCACCTCACCACCTCCACTGTCTCCGACCTCAACCCCAGCCCCTACGATGCGCTCCTCGACTTTCGCAACAAGCGCGCCGTTATGATGGGCCTTCACCTTACCGGCCTCCACGATGTCGTCCTCATCGACATAACCCTCGTCGCCCTCGTCATCCTCACCGACATTAGGGTTGGGGATTAGTTTTTAATTATTTTGTTTTTTTAACTAATAAAATTTTAATTAACTATAAAGACAAAAAACTAAAATGTCATTTCTGATTAACGTTGTATATCCAATAAATCTGACAGAAGAGATCAAAAGCTTGAAGAAAATTTTTTGTATTTATCAGCTATCTCAAGAGAGATAAATATAATTTATTAATAAATTTTAAAAAAACAAAAAAGTAGTCAAAATAAATTAATAAGTCAACATTAATGTTACTTATTTTTATATTTAGTGATTTTTTTAAATATTTTTATCAAATTTTTTTATTTTTTTAATTCATCTAGTCTAGGCGATTCAAAAACAAAAAAAACAAAAAACAATAGTAAAAAAATAAACAATAAATAAAAAAGAACAAGATCTTTGAAATTTAGCCCAAACTAAACCTTTATTTTGCGATACTTAAAAACAAATAAAATGTTCGTAAAATAATATAAGCGTCACATATGAAATATCCCATCATGTGCTATGCAAATTTAATATTTTATTTTATGATGTTTACAAATAACTAATAAGCATATAAGATAATATATATTAATATCAAACATAAAATGTTATATCACGTAGTATTTAAATATGGTGACTAAATATAATCACCATAGCATTATTTTTCTTATATTTTTACAAAAATAATTTTGACACTCTTCTTATAGCAAAATACACTCCTATTTTGTTTTCATTACAAAAAATTATAATAATATCCTCATTCTCCCATTTTTTGTTTTGGTAGGCATTTTTGTAATTTTAACTAATAAAAATAAAATGAAGACCATAATTGGCTTAAAGAGGAGTGCTAAAATCGTTTTCTTTTTTTTCTTAAGTCGTGCTAATCAGAATTCATGGTGTCATTGGCCGATGATTAATAGCTTAATGTAGAAAAAATTAAAATAAATACAATTTTAACAATAAAGCCTAGCATTTTTATATATATGAGAGATTTAAGATTATGTTTCATTTAAAATAGTTGTTTAGGGATAAGTCCCCGCTTTAGATTAATATTCCATTAAGTCCTATAGATTATTTTTATACCAAAACTAACTATATATAATTGTTATAGGTGTGCGACTTTAGAAATCGAGAAGGTAACGATTTCAAAATCAAATTCCTAAAAAACAAATCGTTACCAAACATATCGTGAGTGCTACATCTTGCATCCCTTAGAATAAGAATAATTGTCATTTTTTATTTTAGAAGGCTTCTATGATTTGCTCAACTTGTATTGGTAGTAGAAAATCAAAGAAAAATCAAGAACGATGCTCTACTACTCTTTGAAAAATTCATTTCAACCTCTTGTAGATTTATTTTTTGTCGACATTATTAAGATCATATCTAAACTATTACAAAACCTTAAACCTCTATATGAAACCCTAGAACGAAAATGAAATGGGACATTCTTCTAGAAATTTTTTTAAAAAAAGAAAACATTTCATTTGTAATGCATGGGTTAAAAGTGAAATGTTTCATATATTTAATCTGAAATATCTCATATCTGAAAAAAATTTAGATATTTTGCTATATGTAATTACAAATGTATTATTTGTGTAGAAAAATGAAACATTTCGTATGTGTAACTAAAATATCTTATTTGTGCAGAAATAAAATATTTTCTTTATATAACTAAAATGTTTCATTTCAAAATGAGATATTTTTTATATATAATTGAAAATATTTTATTTCTGCATAGAATGAAACATTATCTTATTTATAACTAAAAATGTCTTATTTTTTAAATAAGGCATTTGCTTGCGATGAGACATAGTCTTATTTTTTGTAACAAATAATGATTCATTCATGCATGAAATACAATAAAATAAAATATATCATTTGTTTTGCAAAATATCTCGTATGACAAGAAATAAGACATTATGTAATGTCTCATTAACCTACCTAAACATTGTCTCATTCTCTATAACAAGTGTCTCATTCTTTCCAATTATTAATATATATATTCAAGTAAATACATTTCTAAAATTTGTCGTTTTTTTTACAAACAACAATGTTGGAGATTTTAGTTTTCTTCTATTTAACTGCAAGTTCAGTTGTGATATTCAATTTTAGATTAATTTTGTTTTGCGTGTATAGAAACTGTATTGACATGCTTGTTGTTTTAACTGAATCGAGGTTAATATATAATGTTGCTTGTATTCATTCCGATTTTGCAGGGATTTCTCGTGGAATCAATGCTGTAGATGTGAAGAAGCTTCACGATGCAGGGATCTACACCTGTAATGGCTTGATGTGCATACATTTTATTATCTTTCCTTTTAATTTCAGAAAGAAAGGTAATAATATATGTACCTATATATCTATTAATGATTTATATTAGGGTATATTTGTCTAAAGTAATCATATATTTAAAAAAATGGGACTTAAGTCTACCAAATATGACCCTAATTAATTTTCCTTTTTATTTTTTCTCTTCCATTTGTAGAGGAAAAACAATGGAATAAATATTAAATAGAAAAATAAATAAACATTTAGAAAATAAATTCAACACTATTGGAATTTGAATATAGAAAATTAAAGGAATAATTACACTTACCTCTCATGAAGTTTAAATTTATTATATGAAGCTCCCATGTGGTCTCCGAAATTACACTAACCTCCCATGAGATTTAATTTTTAATATCAATTGCACCAAAACTGTTAAAATTTTCGTTGAAATTTAACGAAAATCGTCTATCTCACCCCAAAATCACCACTCACACCCTAAAACCACCATTCAAATCACATTTTTCCTCCCAAAACCACCATTCCCACCCTAAATTTCAACGGAAGGGTAGTTCTCGGGTGAAAATGGTGGTTTTGGAGTGAGAATGGTGATTTTAGGAGAAAAATGTGGTTTGAATGGTGATTTTGGGGTGGGAATGGTGGTTTTGGAGTGGGAGATGTGGTTTTCGTTAAATTTCAACGAAAATTTTAACAGTTGAGTGCACTTGATGTTAAAAATTAAATCTCATGGGATGTTAGTGTAATTTCAGAGACCACAGGAAAAGTCCCTGTAATAAGCATAAATCTCATGAGAGGTAAGTGTAATTATCCCAAAATTAAATCAGCAGATACTTGAGGAATCTCACTATTGTTAAAAGTAGATTTTAGTTTATCGGAGTACGTAATTCGGTGCAACAAGTTAAAGCTTTCTATTCTCTAATATTCAATTGTTGTTTTTTTTATAAGTGTGCACTTGCAAATGTGAAAGTGTCGAGAACAACTCGTTTAATTGTTCCAAGATTGATTCAAAATAGGGTAAATTACACTGACCTCCCTTGAGGTTTCTGACAAAAATAAAAATACCTCTTCTGGTTTCTAAAATTTTACTGCCTCCTTTATTAGTGAAAAAAAAACTCCATTTAAATTTTATTTATAAAGACAAAAATATCCTTCTCATCATCTTCAACTAAAAATGCTAATAGTTTCTCTTCATCTTCAACTAAATTTTGATATGTCAATTATCGATATAGTTCTCAAATATATATTTTTTGATCAGATTCGTTCATTACGTAAAATTCATCAATTTGCTAATTACGCAAAAAATAAAGTTCATTTGATAACTGTAGCTATATAAATGTATTGCATTTACTTATAATTAAATGAATGATAAATATAATTTTAAAATATAATAGTTAAATAAATGTTTTTTGATCATATAGTTAAGGTTATCAAATGAACTGTATTTTTTACATAATTAGCAAATTCGATGAGTTTTACATAATTAATGAATTTGATAAAAAAATATATTCGGAAACCCATATCGGCACATCAAGTTAGGATTTGACAAGTAATTCACCGAGTTATTCTATTTCACCAGTAACCCCAAACACAAGCACACAGAGACCCTGAATTACACTGTTAGTGGAAAAATGGGAGAACGCTTCCCTCAAAACAAATTCCACACCTAAAAAGAGAGAACCCATTTGAAAATAAATATGCAACTACAAACACACACAAATTCAAAGTGAAAATGCATTTTTTTTGGCATTTGAGAAAAAAGTAGTTGAACGGAAATATGAATCAAACAGAGAATTTGAGAAAATAAACCAAAAAATGAGAGGAAAAGTTTTTAGAACATGAAGAAGATTGAGCAAATGGGTAATTTAGAGAAAGAATTCATAAGATTTGGGTGATGATTTATTAAAATTAAACGCCACCTTTCAAACCCATCTTAGCAAAAATCTTTCTCTAATATACCCATTTGCTCAATCTTCTTTAAATTCTCTAAATTACCCATTTGCTCAATCTTTTTAAGTTCTCAAAACCACGCATTTGAGGGATGGGGAAAATCTCTAAGACGCTGTCGCTGCCCGTGAACAACATTAGCGTCGTCTGTCGAGACTGATTGTAACGCCCCGATTTCGTAACAGTAAAACCCCGTTCTATATATAAGAGGTAAAGAAACTCGAGTTTATGATTTTTTCACGAAATTCATGTAAAAAAGAGCTTTTTAAACAATAAAACAAATATCCAAATATTGCTATTTATGTCATAAAATACTCAAAAGATAACCAATAAACCTTCATTTCAAAACAAATGTTAGTCTAGACAACCTAAGAGGGTGAATTAGGTCTAAAAAGAATAATAACTATTTAAAAAAAAATTTAAATTTTTTTTAACATCTCAAGCAAATATAACAAAAACAACAAGAAATAAAGTAATCAGAATATTAAAGAGATGAGGGAAAGAGAAATAGAACCCGACACCAAGATTTATAGTGGTTCGGTTTCTTCCAAGTCTACGTTCACTGCTCAAAACTCTCTTTGAGAATATCCACTACGATACGAATGTTTACGAGCACATTCAAAAGTTTTACAATAGTCTCAAGATGATCTTACGAAAACAATCCCCTGCTTTTTTCTAATTACTCTTAAGCTCTTCTTTGAAGAGTTTCACTAACTCACTCAAATGATCAAAGATGGCTCACCCTTATGTACAATAAATGTATGAAAATTAAAGATTCACTCACTCTCTTTACAAATGATTAGAAATAAATGAATATAAAGAGGTGAGATTTGGTTGTAGGAGTTAATGAGCAATAAATATTTTTTTGAAAATTTAAGCTTTTGATTCAAGTAATAGAAGAGTACTCAGGTCTTCTAAGTTTCGAAAATTAACTCCTTATATAGCCATATAAAATAAATAACCATTGATGGGTTGGTGTAGGCAATTAATGCTATGAAATCTAACCGTTGGAACTAACGTGAGATTTGAAATCTATTGCAGGGATCGACTCAAACCATTTTGGGTCGACTAAAAAAGTCTAGGAGAAAGGGAGGAATTGAACTTAGAATGTGATTGCAACACATCAGAAATGAAAAGATAACCAAGGCCCAGTTTCTTGTCTTCGAAGATGCATCACATAATAAAAACATGCATAAATGTCACATCACTAAATTTCTCAAATTGGGGCAGAAAAATGTGATTGACAAAATGATGCAAGATTTTTATTTTGGACTTAAGAGAGTTAGCCTCAAGGGGTTTTGAAGGGTCAAGAAAACTTACAAGTCTTGATCGTGTCAAACCATACAAGTGGATTTTATTATTCAGCATGCCAAATAAGTTAAACAGATGATTTTAATGATTTTTTAAAGAAGTCGATTAAATATAATTATCAGTAATGTAATTTAATCGGTGAGTATATGTAATCTTAACATTGAGAAAATAAATAAGTATTTAATAATAGAAACTCGAATATTTTGATTTTGAGAATAAGTTAAGAGTGTAATTATAATTTTTTAGTGGAATTAATTATAATTTTTGTTTTATGAAATTACTTCTGAGTTGAGATAGAATTTAATAATTACATTAGAACCCTACGCTTATTTACTTCACATGTCCCTATTGTAGCATATTTATATGCTGTTATAAAACTTAGTTGCTAAGGTGCCGTTTGATAACATTTATATTTTTTGTTTTTTATTTTTATTTTTAAATTTTTCGTAAACTGTAAACGAAAACATGTTTAGTAAATGATTGATATTCAGTCTAGGGTTTTCACGTATTATGAAAATAAAAAAACAGGTGGCTAGATAGGTTTTGAAAAACACAATAGATCAAAATTCACGCTTTGTTCGTGTTTTGGCATTCAAAAATACAGCAAAAGTCTTGACTTAAAGATTTAACTTCAGGTAAAAAATCACGACAATTTGTTGACTAATGCTTGTTACAGTAAACAGAATCAATCCAACCAAATTTTAAAAAGTAAAATTCTAAACTAACTTTGTGAGTTATGTCAGGTTTTATTTTTAATTGTTCAACAATTGTCCATCCGGATTGTTTTTTTGACCCAAATCATGTACAAAATCTAAAATTTTTAGTTTTTAGCCATAACAAAAACTTCTCGCTATTTATAGGGAAAATGATAGTCCAACTTCGACACTTTTAATTTGTTGAGCCCACGCATAAACTTGTATCTTACAAATAATGGGATCACTTCTCCATAAAACTCAAAAAGTATCATGAGAGTCCAAAAGTTTATTTTATGAGTCTTTGGGAGGGTCCACAGTGTTAATTTGAATAGGTTTACATACTAGATCTTTTATGAAAAAATTTGCTTTGATTGGATATTGATATGTATATGAACAAATGATAATTTATTTGTCAAAATAATTGGTTTTAGTTTAAAATGCGTTGTTAAGTTAGACTATTTATTTTGTGCAATAACATGTCATTTGTTTATATATCTATCAATATTCAATCAAATTGAGTTTTTGTATAAATAATTTATTACGTAAGCCATTTAAAATGAATGATTCATATTATCGTTGTGAATCAACTAAATACTTAAAAAATAAAGTCCTGCGTAGTAAAAAAAAAAGTTATTATTGAAAAAAACCGATGGTAATCAACTAAAAGCACTCATTCGCTTAAATTGTCCAATAAAACATTTAATATTTATATTAAACACTTTTTTTTATTTGTGAATTGTGAAATACTAAAATAATTAAAAAAAAAACACCATCAACTCCAACCACTCTCATCTCTGGTTACCGTTGCCAATCACATCCAACCACCGTAGCGAATCACAAGAAGACTTGGAAGCCTCAATCTGTTTGCCTAAATCTATAATAATGTCTTGAGGCTTCCAATTTTGAGAGATGAGAGTGATTGGAGTTGATGGTGTTTTTTTTTTTTTTAATTCTTTTAGTATTTCACAATACAAAAATAAAAAAAGTGTTTTATATAAATATTAAATGTTTTATTGGACAATTTAAAAGAATGAGTGCTTTTAGTTGAATACATACCATCAGTTTCTTTCAGTAATAACTTTTTTTTAATACGCAAGACTTTATTTTATGAGTTTTTAGTTGATTCACATGTTAGATTAAATATTTATTTAATTTAATGTCCCACATAATTACGGCACATATATTATATGTTTAATAAGATAATTATCAATCAATTATAGTAATTCATATTTAATTAGATAACTGAAAAGTTATTTACCAATAAAACTCCTACACTAATGGACTACTATAAGTGTAATGAGGTTAAAAAACTGGTAATCTCTCCGCCTATAAAAATGTATTTAGGAATCCCATCTAAATACCGAATATTTGATAGATAAAAAGAAGATAAGAGAGAGAAACTATTATTTTATTAACATTTAAAGTTTAGTATTCGTGAAGCTAATAACAATAATAAATTCAAATATGTTAATTCACTTTCCTTATTATGTTATAGTATTTGTGAAAATCATGATTGTTCTAACTCTTGGCAAATAAGCTTGCACAAAGCAATTAAATTACATATGGTATCAAAGCAGTAGTTAAGAACATCATGATTTTTTATTATCGATTAATTAAATATGATGATATCGTGTGGGCTGGTGTTACGAAGATCAAATTAATATATGTTAATTCATTGACTGCAATTTATTCGGTGAGATTAATTGCTGTTTACTTTCCTGAATAAATCTGTTGCTATGACGGTTCCAATGATGTATAAATATGTCTATGATTGAACTAGTACATTAATGATTCATGATGCTAGGATTAAACCTATTATATATGTATATATACATCGATCATATCAGTGGTATAAAGAATACATACTCTGAGGCTAATTTATATCTATACAAGGATGGAATGCATGATATTATGATAATAAAACCACATCCTTATTCTCTAATTCCGGATGTTTGGGTCTAGCTTAGGCTTCTAAGCTTATTCTTCCTTTTTTCCCTTTTTAATGCAAATATTTATTGAATGTTAATATTGATTTATGAATGGCTAAATACAGTAACTCCCAAAATTAATATTTTATGATTATGTTACCGTGAAAGAAAATAATAATAATAATGATGATAATGACAGACCAAATATGAATATGCGTGAATTTTATTTATATTTTATGATGATATAATACTGCTGTTGCTGACTGCTGCTGCTTAATTACCCAAAAAATGATAGAATACTACTTGTCTCATGTCTTTCATTGAATGGTAGTATTTTTTTTAAGATCAATGACTTATTATCTGCTTATGCTTTAAGATGATATGTTTTTGTTTTATGATGATATGATATTGTGAATAATTTTATTATTCACATAATGTTTATGCAAAAATTATTATTTTGATTTAAAATCTATACTATATACAGTTTGGGAGTCACCAAAGTGACCCAACTAGAATGTTTAGTAGATATCAAATTAAATTATGAAAAATTAATATTTATTCCCAAATATTAAAATAATAATTTTTTGCAAATCGCAATTCTTTTTTTTTATTTTTATCAGGAAATGGGGGAGCCATTGGAATCCGGATTGGTAAGCAGGCCAAATGATCCCTTAACAACTGGAATGGACGCCTTGCTCGTAAATCGCAATTCTTAATTACAAGAATATTAGGTTGACTCAAAGGTATACCACTTTCAAGTAATTAATGAATTAGAATAGGATAATTGATAGGTATTGCTGATAAATTTTTTTTTTATAGGTATTCATAATTAGGATTTGAACTTGATACCCAAAGGTAACGATCCTACTTAATTATGAATAGTTTATTAATTAGTGCTATTGTTAAAAAAAAATTATCATAAATGTTAATAGTATGTCATAATTTATCCCAAAGGTCGATCATGGTAATACAATTTAGGGTAAATTATATCTACACTTCATGTATTTAAGGATAATAACATTGACACCTCCTTTAGTATCTAAAATACCACTGTCCTCTTTTATTTTGTTATTTATATAACAGTTTAGTTCATCCATTAGTTAACTGTTAGTTGCCATCTCTTACTTTATTATTTTAATAGTTTAGTCTATCATTCCTTACTTTATTAGTTATGAGTTTCATATGTATATTTTTCATGAAAGTATTTTATTTTCTTTGCACAAACAAAAATGATATTAATGTTAGCTACATACTAAATTAATAATAATTTATACAAAATTTAATGACAACCAGTTTTAAATCGGTTTCAAATAAGGTTTTTTGTTTTTTGTTTTGCTTAAAGCCCTAAAAGTAAAAAAATCTCATTTTTCAACTCAAAGGCTTTTAGCCATTTTGTTTTCTG
>JAOTRH010210942.1:0-10888 GCA_034768845.1 Heliamphora exappendiculata | reverse complement strand
GAACAGAGCACCTGGCTCTGCCTCTTCCTCTTCCGTGAGCCTGCCCCATCCTCTTCCTCTGAGTGATGCAATGAACGTGCCTTTTCCATTTGAAAGGTTATCCCCTGAAAATCAATAGCCACTCATGGCTGTTGGTTTACAGGCTTCAATTACAATTGAATGGTCAATTTAATTGTAATTGATCCAGCTAGTGAAATCTGAATTTCAATGGCCAATGAAATTTACAGATTCCAACACTTCTTCCCTTCTCTAATCCCTCAAAACAAGCAAGTTCTAATAGTCTTCTTCTTCTTCTTCTTCTTCTTTGCTGTAGATATTTTCCAAAAATTCGTGGACAACAATGGGAAATGCAAAGAATCCTTGAGTAAAGACGTAAAGGGAATGCTGAGCTTGTACGAAGCGTCATACACGGGCGCAATCGACGAAGATGTATTGTCGGACGCTATAGAATTCACAGAAGCTCAACTAAAGCAATCGATTCCATTAATGGCGGCTCAAAAAAGCAGAATAGTGTCACAAGCTTTAGAGCTTCCAAGGCACTTGTGGATGGAAAGGTTGGAAACCTGAAGGTTCACCGAAGAATCCAATAGTGGGAAAGTGACCAAAGCTTGCACCTGCTGGAACTAGCTAAGTTGGATTACAACAAGGTTCAATCGCTGCACCGAGCGGACTTGGCTGAGATTAGCAGGTACTTGAAGGGACTAAAGTGGGAAAAAAATTTAATAAACACTTTTAAATTTATCTGTTTGGGTATTTTTTTCAAACAAATAAATTTATCTGTATGAACATTTTACTCAAACAAATAAATTTATTTGTGTTTTTCATACATGCGTTTATCTATTTTTTTAAACAGATAAATTTATCTGTTTTGAAAGACACGTAGATAAATTTATATGTGTATCTTACACATGTGTATAAAGTACACAAATAAATTTATTTTTGTACCTTACATATATTTTGAAATGCACAAATAAATTTATCTATTTGCTTTACACGTATTTGCAAACAGATAAATTTATCTGTATCAATTGCGTATTAGTGTTTTAATAAAAACTTTGTAAATTTATCTGTTTTGGCATTTTTCTCAAAATAGATAAATTTATCTGTTTTGAAAATGGCACAGAGATAAATTTATCTGTGTGTCTTACACATGTGTGTAAAGTACACAAATAAATTTATCTTTGTACCTTGCACGTGTTTTAAAAGGCACAGATAAATTTATCTGTGTGTTTTATACATATTTGTAAGCAGATAAATTTATCTGTATCAATTTCGTATTAGTGTTTTCTGCATAGATGAGTTAGTATGTAATGATTTCATATTTTTAACAAATTAATCTCAAAGAGTTAAATTTTGTTTATATTTTTTATTTAATTTTTAAATATTTTTTTATAATCGAATCCGTTTATTACGTAAAATTTAATAAGTTTTTTATCTATATAAAATTTTAAGTTGACCAGATACCTGTAACTAAGTGTTCGTATAATGTTCTTTTATAAATAATATAAATAAAAGTTATAATTTTAAAAAAAACTTTTAAACAAATATTGTTCAATCACTTAGTTACAGTTATCAAATCAATTTAATATTTTTTACAAATAAGAAATTCGATAAGTTCTACATAATAAATTAATTCAATTATAAAAATATATTTAAAAACTAAATAAAACACTTTTCATCTAAATATATTTTTCACTTAGCTTTTTACCATTAAGAAAATCAATGCGTATTAGTGTTCTAGGGTATTTTTATCCCAAATAAATTTTGTGCGTTAAAATTTTTATGCGAATGGATCTTGCGTGTTAAAAACTTTTAAGGTGGATAAAAAACAGTAAACGGCCTATAAGTTAGACTATTCACTAATTTTTTAAATTATAAATAAATTAAATTAAGTTGAATGACAGATTAAAAAAATATAAACTACATCAAACTCACATCTCCTTAACTTTTCTATTCAATCCATTAAGCTCAATTTGTTTATTCACATAAATTGCACACATTAATATGGATTAACACGTATTAGCGAATTAAAATGAATTGACGAAATAAATTTGTTGCACACTCTTATCTCAGACCCTGAAAGTCCATTAAAAATTTCGGCCCAATCCAACAAAAAAAACAGTTTTTTTTTTTTACTTGGCAGAACAGACGTCGTGCTAATTATTAGCTTTTCTGAACTTATTTAATCTTGTCTATATTTATAATGTTTTGTTTTAAAAAAATATATTTTTTCAGGTTGTCTTGCAAAGAGGAGTTAAAAACATAAAAATATACTAAAAATAAATATAAACAAAATAAAATACATAAATAAGTTATTATTTTAAAGGGGAAAATTGATTTCACTTGGGAATTAGAAATTCTATTTCAACAATACTACATAAACTTCATTTTATGCACTTCATATTTTACTTTAGATATAAAAATGGTAAATTCCATAATAATATTCGGTGTGAAAATCACTACGCTTGTTTTTATGAAACTAAAAATATGTCCGTGCCGAAATAAGTTGCCTCTAAACTTTCTTAGTTTATTTTCTGTAAATTATTTATGCAGCAAAAAATAAATTAGTTAAATATTAATAATTATATGATTAGATCGCGTTTAATATTAAGATAAATGCTTTGTTTATTTTAAAAACATAAATGTATCTATCGCTATTGTCTTTTTATTATTATTTAATTTTTTACATAAATAAATTATTTAAAAAAATTCATATGAACATTTCAAATTAAAGAAGTGAAATTAAGATAGGGCCACATAAAAGGTATTCACAATGACCCCTCTCTCCACTAAAAAGTTGTATGGTCACTTATCCCTATCCAACCACACAACTTGAATAAATGGCTATTAATTCAAAGGAAAAATAGTGTAAAGACTTGGTAAAATTGCCCATCCCCTCATCTTTTATGATTGAATATATTTGTGTTAATTTAAAAGGGGACCTTTTCCTTTGTTATACACTTGGATCATGTTTGATTCGTCGAATAAAATTAGATAGTATAATATGAATAAAGTAATAAGTAGATTTTGCATATATTTTTTTAAATAATAATATTAGGATGATACAATTATTTTATTAAATTAATCTACCAAATAATATGGCACAATTACACATACTAATGTAATGAGTTCAACATAAACTTTATCTATATATATTCAATGCCCCTAGCATTATTGTTTTTGTAATACCATATGATAGTGGAATTATATATATATATATATACTATAGTATTATTTGTTTCATATTTGATTAAAATTATATAAAGTATATAATAAGTGTTGGAGAATTATTTTTTATGATTGAATAAGGAGAACGAAAAGATAATAAAGTGGAGATTAATAATTATAGCGAAAGGTGGGATAATTTATCGGATAAATATCAAACTATTAGTTATCTATTTGGGGAATTAATAATTCAATCTAGTGAACTAAATATGGAACTTTTAATTCAGAGAAATAAACTCTAAAAATATGAATTTTACTTTTTTTAAGTTTAGAAAAATCTTTTACTCCACTAAAACAAACATGGCCTAAAGACAACGTATTAAAGTTATGTTTAAGATTTTTTTTATATTGATATTTATTATATTTTTAAATCTCTTTATGTTTTAGTTTAACTCTTTTTTTTTGTTTTTTTTTGCTTTTATTGGCGTGAAGAAGTGAATTTAAAACTTATGGTCATTTTGATTGAAGTTTTAAAAAATTTATTAAAAACGAAAAAAGTCGTATAAAAAACCTTAAATGTTTTTTTATTTTATCTTTTTTTTTTTACTAAAATGATATTGCAATTTTGATTAGCATTAAAGTTTTTTTTTTCCAAAAATGAAAATTTCATTTTAAAAAAATCATTCCAAAAGCAACGTAGGTAGGTGTTTGGCTGGCGATTTAAGCTGCTTTTAAATTTTTTTTCTTTTTTTCTTTTTTTGCTTTATGAGGTAAATCTTTGAAAGGAAAAGATCAACTTGTTTGATTTGAGGGCTTTAAATTGACTTTTTTTAAAAATGATTTCTTAGTTATTTTCTTATTGTAACTTATTGTAAGCATGTTTAAATTGTTGAGCTTAAAGCTTTTCTAAATAAAACCTTCCTTTTTCGACTTTAATAATAAAAATAAAAGACCCAAGTCTTTGTAGACAAGCCTAACCATATCCCTTTTTGGTCCCTATCCTTTTCACATAACCTAACTCTTTGTTTTTTCCTTTTTTTAATAGATCTTCCACTAGCATAAAAAGCTACTCGAGCTTATAAATGCCACATGGGGTTAGCTTTTATACAACTTACATACTATTATTTTTTTATATATTTTTTAGTTATTTACTTTAAAAAATATCATGAGTATAATTGGTTAAATACCGATCAAACGCAGACCATCACAAGTGAGTGGGTCCCACATCGATCAAACACAAATCACTCACATGTGAGTGGGTCCCACACATTTATGTTGGCCACTCAATTGTGAGCAATCTGTTTTGATTCGCGATCTATAACTATGCAATTATATTATTGTACAAGTTTGTCATTTATTATTAAAAATTGTGGTAGTGTAATATTACAAAAAAATAAGGATATTAATGTCTCTTGCCCCTGCATTTTTTAATTTTACTTTGTATGGATTTTTCTTGTTCCCGACTAAAAAGTGAAGTGAGGACAAAATTTTCTTATTAGTTGTATTCCATTGTATTATGTTTCACTTTCATTTATATTTATTAAATAGAGTTTAAGTATAAATACTGTTAGAAATTTATTATCTTGTTTAATTAAATTCTTTTCGCTAATGGCAATTCAGGTTGTATTGTAATTGTAAACTCCTAAGTTGACTAAGATTCTTATGTTTGGATTAGAATATGATTATTGAGTTTTAATTGGTTAAGAAATTCTAAATTTTGTGGGAACTTTATTTAGTGAATTCTAATTAGATTAGAGTTATTTGATCAAATTTTTATTCAAGCTGAAAGACTGAAGTACAACATAAAAAATTGAAGATACAAGCCAATGAAGTAGGATCGCGCAAGCAGAACATAATCTGACACATGACCGTTTGAATGATTTCAACTGCGCTCGAGCGGACTCCAAACAATTTTAATTTGATTGAAATTTTAATTGCCTGGTTTTGAAGCCTATATAAATGACCATAGGTCAGGTACGAAATTAACTTTTGAACTTCATATCTCAGAGCTCCAAAGTCAATCAGAAGCGTTTGTCGTACTTCAATATTCAAAGATTGTTCGTAACAAATCTTAGATGGGGTTCTAAGTTCTGACGAAAGATTCTATCGGAGTGAGAGTTTCGAGAATTCATTACTGTGGTGATCAAGTAAGGAACAGTGCATGTGATTCAGCAAGATAACTTAAGGCATTTGGATAAAGATTCGATCAAATTCTGTAAGTGAGGTGCCTTGTAACTGTTCAATTTATTAGTTCTTGATTTATCTGATCTTGAATTAGTCCCGTGATTTTTTATCCAAATTGAATTTTCTCTATAAAAATTCTCGTGTATTGAGTTTGGATATTTGATTCTTTACTTCTTGCATTCCATGACATAGATTGATTAAAAACGTAAAAAAAATAATTTTTTAATTGATTTAATTAAAAAATATAAAAATATGTTTTTTAGTTTGTAGTGACCCGGCACGTTTTTATCTTGAATAATTATTTTTGACATAATTAAATTAATAAAAATGATTCATTATACACTATTGGCGTGTGTGAGAAATCAAGATATTAATTGGTGATTAATTTTATAATGACGATTTTAATTTATTTATTCAATTAAAATAAAGGTTTAACTCAGGTAAAATAAATCTATTAGTTAAAATATAAATATTATCAAAATATATACCTTTATGAGTTTGGGAGATTTTCTTAAAAAAAAAAATCTAAACTTATGTAGTTAAACCATGTCGCCCTTATAAAAATTCATTTAGTATGTGGATTGCATGACAATAAACTTATAATTAACACAATGGTCGATAGTGTGAATTTGAACCTTTGAATTAAGTTCTTGGCTTTGGGAAGAAAAAACTAATTGCACCTTTTTACAAATGTTGAAATGTATGTTTACGAATTGAGCTAGATTGAGAATGCGATCGTGAGCAATGAATTATGGTTTATAGCAAATGAGCTAATGGAGGTTCTTAGGTTGAGTGCGTAAACGAACTTGCCAAAGTGGGAAGTTGATAGGAAGAGATTAACTTCTATGATTGCCGGGGGTTTGAATTTTATAAACTTTGATTCAAAGTATTGAGTTGCACGCTCTTCCAACTGTAAGTTATTGTTAATCTGAAAGTATGATGCACTTGAAGGGTAGGAACTTAAAGCTTGAAGTTGGAGTCAAGGAATTGAGATTAAATAAAGGGACTGAGGTCAAGTCAAGAATTAATTGATTTATATTGAAAGTGATATTCTACGTCATGTTTAGTGATGATTTGGGAATCAAATATGGGATTTTTATGGTGAGAGTTAGGTGATTTTCAAATCCTAATTTAAGTTGAAACATTTGATTAGTTTTATGTTAATTCAAAAAAAAAAGATGAAGTGGAGTGTTTTATGAAGAATGTGATCCATGTTTGAACATGTTGAATATGTAGTTGGTGAGTTGGGATAATTTGTGAGTTAATAAAGAAAAGAAAATTTAATTAACATTGTGTTTGAATTAAAGTTAGGTTCTTAAACTAAATTCATGAATGGGAAGTAAGACTTGAAACTTAGTAGACATAAATTACATGAAAAGTGAATGGAATGCTTTGTCTACAATGAAATTGAGCCCAAAAGGTGATCTCATAATAGATGAAAAAATGAGGCTAAAATGGGGTCAACGGTGTTATCAAAAGCATGTAATTCGACTTATTGATGTATGATTTCTGTGTTAAATTGGTAGTCTAAATGAGAATATGAGAAAATTGTGGACAACACTAACAAATTCCTTGGCTTACAAATTTGATTTCTTGAGAAAGAATTTGGGGCTTTAGAATTGGGTGAGATGTAAAGTTGAGAATTTGTGAATAATTGCTTTGGATTTGTGATGTAATGAACTACGAGTTAATTGTCGAATTTAAATCAAAGGCAGATAATTTAAGGATTAATTGATAAGAAACCAAGCAGGATTATGCTTATAACCCATTGTGTTAAATTGGAGATTTTATCATGGAGAACTTAAACTTTTAGAAACTTGAGTTGTGGAATGTAGCTTTAATTCATGAAATGCGTGGATAAAGAAATAATATATGAATGAGGCAATTTTATTGAATTCATTAGAATATTACAAGAACGTTATAACATTAGTATGAACCTAATAACACGAAGAAAGATGTATGATAATGAAAACATTAAATATAGTTTGGGATATGTGATATTGAATTGGAAAAAATGACCAATATAACCATTAAATAACATGGTTTCTTTAAGGTGAAATTAATGAATTATATCGATGTTAAAACTAAATTTGTGATTTAAGCACGAAATTTGGAATAGTTATGAAAGTTGAATCATTCACGGTTTAAATGTGTTTACCAAATGAGTTTGAGTCTTATGTTCATAAAAGTGAGTTTTGATAAAGTTATAATATTAAGAAAATGGTATAAATCTTGATTTGCAATTGATGATATGGAATCGAAAACAAAATAATGTAACAATTGTGAATAAAAAAGAAGATTATGTGATTGTAAAATTGGATTCGGGAGATGGACTCCCGGTTGTTAATGAATGTTTATATGGTTAATCAAATATTGAGCCGATAATGATTGATGTGAATATGATTAAGTTGGGCTTGCACAGCACCGCAGTGAAAGATCAAAAACTTGCGCAAGATGGGTACTGTGTTCCTTCGGGTTAGCCCCTGTAAAACGGATGTGATTGTGTTGTGGTGAGTTATAGAGCTATCTATTACTCAATGATTTTGCGTAGCTTATTGGGAAAATATGAAAGAATTTCTATAAAGTGCACTCGACGTCGGTTCAGTATTAGATTGATGAAATAAAATGTAATTATGAAAAATGAACAATTTTTATGAAAAGAATGTAAATCTAAATATTAGATAACGAACCAAATAAAATAAAAATGTGGATAAAGAACTGATGAATTGAAGAGAAAGTTAATGGATAATGAGTATGGTGAAAAAAAAATGGTACTTGATAATTGATCAAAGAGAAGATGAAAAGGAAAATCTAAAACTTAAGTTAGATAAAGAGAAAATGTATTTAATGAAAAAGAAAGAAAAGGAAAAGAAAAATGAGAGATATAAGAGTTTGGTGAACAAGTAAAAAGAGCAGCGAGTTTAGTAATAAAAATAGATGTGAATGAATACAAGACGAATCAAGAAGAAGAATTGAATAATTTAAGAATTTATGAAAAGAGAAAATGGAATACTTGATTGTTGTATAATTTTCTGCTCGTCCACACCTTACAAATCATGTATTGCATTACTTTAGTTTTTATCCTACGAGTTTCGGCTCAGGTTGTATGTATTCAACATTTACAAGTGTTGATAAGAGAAGAGTAAACAAAGATTGGGATCTTCAAGAATGCATTGGAAGAAATGAGCAAATTTTATTATTTTGATTTATAAATATAATCATATGTATTTATTCAAATTTCATGTATTTGCTTCAAAATATTGTATTGAAAAATTTCATGTGAACAATGAGACTGCCTAGGATGAATGTAATCAGTTTGTAAATCTGGTGAGGCTTATGTATACTTTAAGTCGCATGAAAACGAATACAGTAGTGAGGAAATGAAGGATGTCAATTATTATGTAGCTCAAGTTTGTATGGTTTAATTTTCTTTGAGTATTGGTATAATTGTGATGTACTTGAAAATGAATGGTTGTAATAATTTTGATCGTGTTTGAGAGTTAGAATCCATGCGGTAATTGGGTATATATTGTAAATTAAGTTTGACAGGTTTATAGAAAAAATTAGAATAGTCCAAAAAATAAATAAAACTCAGTCGAAATTTTTGGAAAACATATTTAGAATATTTTGAGGTAGAGTTCGAGAAACGATAAATTTTTTTTGTATTCAGTGTGTTTTTGTTAAAGGAGGTTCAACCATAAATAGAGTTTTATAAAAAAAAATTTCCTCGGTTATTCACTAACGTTAAGTTATCAAGTGGAGTTCACGTAACTCGGGAGTCGGAGCGTGACACAATTGGTATCAGAGGGGGTTTATTATTTTCAAAAACAATTATAATTTTTTTGATTGAAAATATTTTTTTTTCAAAAATAAAAGTTTTTATTTTGAAAAATTGTTATAATCAATTTTAATCATGAAATTTTCAAAAAAAAAAAACTCAACCATTAGACCACTCTTGTTAGATAGAAGAAACTACCCTTATTTGAAATCTCATATACGAACATTTTTAAAATCTATCGATAAAAGTGTTTGAATTTCAGTTATTAATGGCTACACCTGACCCACTATCAAGTCTAGGGATGATTTTATTTTAAAACCAACCGAACAATGAGATAAAAGTTTTTTTTGAAAATATAGGCTGGAATAGTAAAGCTATCAATGTCATCTTTAGTAGTGTCATACCAGAAGAATTCTGACAAATTTGTACATATGAAATTGCTAAAAAAACATGAAATATCCTTGAAGTCACTCACGAAGGTACTACAACTAAAAAAATTTTAAAACTTCAAAGACTCACTACTAGTTTTAAAACTTTAAGAATTGAAAATAACGAAACATTTGATGATTTTATGCCAAATTGAGTGACATAATCATTCTAGCTTTATTCTTGGTGAAATTTGTTTCAAAATCTCGCATTACTAGAAAAATTTTGAGATCACTTTTCGAGAGATTTCAATCAAAAGTTATCGCTGTTGAAGAAAGCAAATATGTTGATATAATGGTAGGGGAATAGTTGATTGGAAATCTTCAAATCTATGAAGCTAGTCTACGTCAACCTAAAAAATTAAAAAATTTGGCTTTAAAAATGATTTAGCATGACACTGACAAGACTGAAGAAGATAATGAGATTGATGCCGAAATTATGAAATATTTTGTTAAAATTTTTTAAAAGAGTTTTAAAAATAAAAATTGCAGCAATCTCAATCTGAAAAATAAACTGAAAATAAAATCAAAACTAATTCTAAGAATGCTAATAAAAAAGTCAAAAATCAATCCCGAGGCATACAGTATTTTGAATGTCAAGGTTATGGCCATGTGACAAATAAATGTCCAACCAAAAAAATAAAAAAGATAAAGTTCTTAAAGTCACATATGATAACAGTTCTTTTGAAAATAAATCGGACAATAATGAAGCGGACAATGATGATGGTAATTTTGTTACTTTTACTGCTTTATTAAATTATGTTGATCATATACATACATGTACTAATTATAAGTCTGTTGAAAGTTTGCAAAGTGACTCAGTTGACAATAATGATGAATCTGATTGTGAGCATAAAGGTAATAAATCTCTTCAGCATGCATATGAGAAATTGTATGATAAAAATTATAAATTAATTAAAATAAATTTAAAATTTACTACAAAAATAAATTTTTTTGAAAAGAAACTAGAAACTCTGAAACAAGAATTGTCTGAGAATTTATCTGAAATTAGTCAATTAAAAACTCAAAAGTTATTTTAACAAAAAAATTGAATGCTGCTAAAAAGGAAAGAGATAACTTAATTGAATCATGCTAAATCTTTAAAAAATAAAATTATTAATGTCACGCCCCAAACATTCGGGTCACGCAAAAGCCCACCAAAACACCAATTTATGAAAGTAAGGTTGTCATAAAAAAAATCAAAATGTACAATATTTGGATAAAAGCCCTGCAGTTCAACTCTCATAAATTAAAAATAAGCATTCTCATACATGAATAAGCATATCGCCTCAATGCGTACAAAACCAGCCTCAACAGGCGTCACATGTGTAAGTAC
>JAOTRH010210931.1:0-10888 GCA_034768845.1 Heliamphora exappendiculata | reverse complement strand
ATTTTTAATCAATCTATGTCGTGAAATGTGAGAAGTAAAGAATCAAACATTCAAATTCAACACACGAGATTTATTTATGTGAAAAACTCAACTTAGGTAAAAAAATCACGGGACTACCAAGTCCAGGTAAATCAAGTACTAATCAATTGAACAGTTATAAGATACATACTTACAGATTTTGATCGAATCTTCAATCCAAATACCTTAAGCTTATCTGGCCGAATTCACATGCACTATTCCCACTTGATCACCTCAGTAACGAATTCTCGAAATTTCACGTATATTGAATCCTCAATACTTTTACACCAGCAGAATCCTCCATCGGTAAACTTAGAATGCCTTCGAAGTTGAACACGAACAATCTTAAAATTTTTGAAACTTAAAAGAAACTTCTGATCTGTCTTAGAATATCTGATTATTGAATTACAGAAGTTAATTTTTGTGACTGTCCTATGGTCCTTTATATAGGTCTCAAAACCAGGCAATTAGAGTTTCAATCGAATTAATTCTGCCTGGGGTCCGCTCGAGTGCACTTGGGACCGCTTGAGCGGTCATGTGCAAGATTGTATTTCTGTCATGGCGAATCTTGCATTGGCTGCTTGTACTCTTAGTTTGTGCAGTTGTACTTTAGTCTCCCCACTTGAATAATATTATGATTAAGGGTCTTCTAATACAATATAAACTCATAATTCTAAATCAAACTAGGACTCACCAAATAAGGATTCTCCAAAATCTAGGATTCCTTAATCAATTAAAACTCCATAATCTTATCTTAATCCAACCACAAGAGTTCTAATCACATTATGAGTTTTACACGAATAATATAACTTGAATTACTATAATAAATATAAAAATTAAAATCAAATTAATTTCCTAACAATGTTGAAGTTGATAGGTACTTTATAAAGGAAAAACTGAAAGCAAAGATCATTGAAGTAGCTCATGTTTGATCTCAAGACAAGCTTGCTGATTAGCTTACAAAGGTAGTAAGTATCAAGCCAAGCATTTAATAGCTGTCTCGAGAAGTTTAGCATGAGCGACATCTATGTACCAACACGAGGGAGAGTGTTAACAATTAGCTATACAAAGTTGAATAGGATCTCTGTAATTATTAATTTATATTTTTTCCTAAATTAGTTATACAAAGATGACTAGGATCTCTGTAATTATTAATTTATATTCTTTCTTAGATTAGTGATTCTTGTTCCAAAGCTTTAGGATCTGTTTTTTCTGTATTGGCTATTTTATGCCTACGGATTGGAGAAGAAATAATATAACTTTTTTTCACCATCAAACTTCTTGTTCTCTGTTATCTATCCTTTTCTACTGGAACAACATTGTGCGCCCTCATTGTTCTTTCAATCGCGAGCTCATATGCTTCGCACAACAAATTATCCAGCTTGGCGTAGTATAGAGAGAGATAGTGCACGAAATGTGAAACGAAAAAGCACAGGCAAGAAGCTGAGAATGATTAGATGATGGAAAGCACAGAGAACTTCTATGTATATTATGAAGGGCAGTGAAGTAATTTACTACGAAAGAAGTAATCTGAAGTACTAAAAATCATATGAGTGGCAAGATTTTATATCTCACGAATTCATGCGCATTCTAAATCAGTAGCTTGCTAATCTTATATTTGATAAGATGCAGACAAACAAAAGAATAATAGGACATGGGATTTGTAATTTAATCCCACGACTAATCTTGGGAATCAAATAGTGCCTTAACGACTTACTATCCAGTTGAATCTTCCTTATTATGATTTGGTTATTTTAAGATATAAAAATATTTATAATATGATAACTTAAAAAAGTTATACATTAATTTTCTAAAAAAAAAGGTTATGCATTATGCACGTAGTAATTTTATAAAGTGGAAGTGAGAATTATGTAGATTTACAAATTCGTTCTTTACTGATTAAATAAAGAAATTTATATATTCTCTACTAATTAAAGAAAAATCACATCATAATTTTGTTATTGTACTTGTTTCCATCACGGAGCTTCACCAAATTTTACTATTGAACTTGTATTTTTCAATTTAATAGTATAAATAATACAAAATTATTAAAAAAATATTAGAAGAAAAAAATAGAACACAAATCTTTAACACATCTCTTTTTATATAAGATGGCTTTCACAATTTTATCAGACTGCCGGCTTGGGATAATGACGTAGTTTTATTTATTTTTATGTTAGGGAATTCTTTTATTATTTTGTCAAAATTCTTTTAAAAATTGAAAATATAAAAAACTTGAATAATTTTTTTAAAATAAAAATAAATAAAAATAAATTAGTAAGTCAATTTTATTTTTAGTATTTTTTACCTTATGTTTTAATAAAATATTTGAATTATTTTTGTTAAGATATGCATAAAAATAAAAAAAAAAATATAAAAAACGAAAATAACAAAACTTCGAATTGTACGCGCAGCAGAACTGATTTATTTTAATTTGAAATTAATTTCAACCGAAGATTTATCCACTCTCCCTCTCTCTTGGTCCACGTTGCAGTGTTTCTGTAGCCGGCAAATTAGAAGCTATGGCAGTCGTAACATCATCTCCACCTCCGCTGCTCTCTCGCTCTTCTCCCACGACCACTTCCTCATCACCATTCAACCTCAGGTTTCACCTCTCCCTCCACGTCGCCTCCCACCGGCGCCGCCATTCCTTCGCCGTCGCCTCTCACCTCTGCAATCCCGAAACCCCGACCAAGCTCGACAAATCCGAGCTGCATGTGGCCGAAGCGGTCTCGGAGGACGAGCTACTGGCAGCAGCGAGACTTCGTATTCGATCATTCTACAAGTTCAGGCAATCCGTGGGCATCGAAGTGAGTTCACTTTTGTTCGATTCGATCATGTTATGGATTCTTCCACTCCAGGCATAGTTTTTGTATCATTTTCTATGGCTTGGATCGAACTGTGAAATTGTAGAATCTTACCCACAATCAAGCGCACAATCTAATGAGAAAAATGAAATCGGAGAGAGAGAGAGAGAGAGAGAGAGAGAGAGAGAGAGAGGTCTTTGACTAAACAGTGGGACTGTACATGCTCTACTTCCTTCTCTCTGTCCTGTCCCCGTAGAATCCCCACAAATCCCTTATTTGTAAGAGAATCCTAGGGGTTCTAGTTCCCATACAATTAGGAAAATTCTACATTTGTTGGACCTCTTATTAACCTTGTACGGGGGTTGAACACTAGATGAGATGGTAATGGCATAGGACTAGCCGCTCAATTCTTCAAGTGAACCTAATGAACCTACAAAGGGCAGAGACCCTTACACCGGCCGGCGGTGAGTGTCGGAAGCCATTCCAACGGTCAAGTTAGTGTGGTGTTTAGTAACGGGATGAGAATATGTTGAGAGAATGAACATTTGCAGGTTTTCTCCTAGGAAAGTTTGTGTGTACCTTCATAGCTTGATCTTGGCCTCTTTTTATAGGGGTTGGTGAACATGCCCCTTCTAGAGGCTTATGATGGGTTGAATCCCGTTAGGAGCCTTACCCTGTATGTGGGCAGGTCAGGTTGGTGAACATGCCCCTTGTAGGTTTGGTTTTATCGTCATTAATGCTTCAAGTTCGGTCACGCTACCCTCATTAATGATCGTAGCTCGGCCATGGCAGTACCAACATTTGCACTTGGGAAGCGGTAATGGCATCTCTGTATGGCCCGACCCCTGAACGTCATGTCACGCTCTTGTGGCCCCACATGGACGGCCCATTAGGGACAACCTCCCGTACTAGGCCCAATGGGCCGGTTGAGGATCTGACCCTAGTTGGATCCATCTCCTTTTATTTGTTCTTAAGCTCTCGTTTTTTTTTGCTTGGCTAGGAATGGGGGTTGATCCGTCTTCTCTCGGCTGCTTAGAAGACGTCAACTTAGTTCGAAATTTGCAACTCGGTCTCTATAGTATTTAAGGCGTTGTTTTCTTCTGGCCACGTGTTGCATGCTGATTGGCTCTCATTTTGGCGCTCGTGTGTTCTCAAGGTTTGGTAGGCGTCCTTTTGCTTGCTTGAAGCGATCGTTGGGCATGCTTGCCCCTTGGTCTCCCTCGTGTATAAATAGGGCCCTGCCCCTTCTATTTTGATCTTTTGAAATCCTCTGCATGCCTTGAGAGAACCTCCCAGAGCAGAACTCCTCCGCTGCGAAACACCTGTCTTGATCGTGCGCCACTGTTGTCGTTGTCAAAATCCTGTAAGTTCTCTCATCCTCTATCTACTAAAACCCTTTTTGGCCTGAACCTTAGGAGCCTTTCAGCCTCTCTTAGGTGGGTTCAACTTGATTCTAGTAACTCCCTTTGCCGTTGCTCGAATTTTTTTGGATTTCACCAATTTTTGGGACGGGTAGGCTTTACTTCCTCTTTCTTTGCCTGTATTAAAACACTGCTCCTCTAGGATAGGAAAGTTTGTTAAAGAAGTCAATACCCCTTCTGCCCTTGTCTCCTTTTGAGCCACATACAGTGTTCCCTCCTTGATCTCGGTCTGTTTCTATGAGGAGACCAACTCCGAGAAAACTATCTTGGGGAGAGGGAATGAGGTTGCTTTCCCCATTGTTTTGGTGGTGGAGGGTGGAGTTTGTTTTCCCCTCGACCCACTTCCCTGTGAGATGCTTGGCCAGTGTCGACTTGCCTCTTTTTAAGTATCCATTAATTTATTTCGCATGGTGATGGATGTGGCCGAATCAATTGTCGTTTTGGGTTGAATCTCAGCATCCCTGAGGTTTGAGGTTTTCTACTGTTATACCTTAAGCCACAATCAGGATTACACAATCCATTACCTGCGTCACAGACAGCTCGGCCTTAGGTTACTCTACAACCTCCCTGATTCAGCTGAACACGCCAGTGATTTCATCTTGGTGGGGTGCGATTTCGAATTCCAAGCCGACCATGTGGAGATGCTTGGCTGAGCTGTTTCCAGAGTCCTCAACAATCTAGGTTGGTTCGCCTAAGCTATTCGTAATTTATCATTGCTTTGTTTATATCTTGTTGCATTCATACTAACCCTGCTTACTCTTGTGTGTTCACAGAAGCAAGTCTTGCTACTCGGCGTAGAAGGCAATCAAACGTCACTAAGGTAAACTGAGCCCTAGCCCATCCAAGAGGGTTGCTTAACATCTGAGCTTTTGAATTACCAAGTCAGCTACCCTCATACCATTAGACACCAAGCCTCATCCTCCACCACCGTTCGTGCAAATGCTTTCGATCAAACAGAATCATCAACCATGCCTTGCGTGCACACCGGCTTTAATTTCAGAATTGCTGTAATCAGGGGTGGTACCCTGTCCATTAGCTCGACTCTTACTGCTGGGTCGACTCTTGCCCCTGTTGTGCCTTCGGCTCCTGTTCTGGTTACAACCCTGCTTCCTTTAGCTAAGGAGACTCCGCACTCCTCGGCCCATTCTTCATGTGCCCCGGCTGTGGCCATTGCGCCAAGGACCTCCACTTGTCAAGCTGCGACATTAGCTCGAGGTCTAAGCCCCAAAGAAGGGTCGCCTTGTTCGTGGTGACGGTTCAATTATTGGGGTATGTGATCTCCATGAAAATGAGGAGGCCACCGAGGCCCCAGAGGCGTGGGCTCTCGAACTATTGCTGGATGGCTGGCCCCTCCATGAGAGGGACTCCCCAAAAGAGGACCTCGATTGGTGCGTCGACTAGTAAGGGGGCTCATAATGCCCCTCGATGTCACCGACCACACCTAGCTTAGGAGTGCACATCTCTTTTCCCAAGCATGCATCTTAGTAGTGGTGTAATTTTCCAAACTATCCCTCTTTCGTTCGATTCTCCTGCTTACATTTCATATTCCTGACTAAGGTTTCTCTTCTATCTTGTAGCAAGCATCTCCAGTGTGTTGGTCTTCTCAGCGACCGATACGATGAACTGGCATGAGAGTGTCGTGGGGTCGCCAAGGCCTTTGAGCTTGCCCAAAAATAGCTTAATGAGGCGAGGTGGCCCATGCTCAGAACGTCTCAGCTTGGGAATCACTGGAGAAGAAAGCCCGAGCTGCCAAAGAGGGACTTCTAAGCGTAAGGGCCGAAGTCATCAAACTCTCCGCTCAGGTCGGAGAGCTGACTATTAGGCATGAGATATCGCAGGCCGAGGTGGAGGCCTAAAAGAAGATCTAGGCCGACTTAGAAGCAGAGCGAGGGAATTGGGACGATGAGATCTGGCAGTAGGGCTGGAACGAGGCAGTCCAACAATTCATGGGAGAGATCCTCTTCGCTCGTGCCGAGTTGCTCGCCGTGGGATACAATGAGGCACCAAAGAAGGCGGAGGTTTTTGAAGACTCCCCTCTGTGGGGAGAGCTCCCCACCCTTCCGAGGTCGGCTTCTGATGCAACTACGTTTCCCGAACTAGAGCTTCAAGTTCCCATCGAAGACCGCCGCGACTAGCCTGAGCTCCAAGCTCTTGGTGAGGGCCTCCTCATTCTGCCTTCCATTGAGGACCAAGATCCTACTGTCAGCCTCCCCAATTTTCCTATAACCGAAGAAGTGGTGATCTAGGATGATGCTGGCGAAGCCACGGACTGAGGGCCTTCAAGTAGTTTGTATTTTTTTTTCTTGCTTTGTAACTCTTCCTTTTTTACTATCTTTTGAGCTTCGGCTAGAGAATGATAATGAAAGGCCGGGCTCCACCCATGATCTCCAATTATAAAACTTTAATGGAAAAGTATGCCGTTTATTTTCATTGAGTGTTCTAGTTCTTTGCCATCTCACAAAGTTGTGTTTTCCCTTCTTTTGCACTTGGTAGCCTGTTGTGTATGTATGTATGTATGTATGTATGTATGTATGTATTTCTAGGCCGAGCCGGGCTCGAATTTGGGGATTGCTCGGACCTTTGGGAGCTTTTCAAGTTCTCTGAGATCACTTCAATCTTAAAGGTTGAGCTTGTCCTCAAACAACGAAGGGGTTACTCAGCCTTTTGGGGATTTTTCTAGTTACTCAATGAGATTGTTCCAATCTTAAGGCCGAGATGGCCTCGAAGGGTGAAGGGGTTATTCCAACCTTTGGGAACTTTTCTAGTTTTTGAGATTATTCTAATATCAAGGTCGAGCTGGCCTCAAAGGATGAAGGGGTTATTCCAATTATTGGAAACTTTTCTAGTTCCCTGAGATTTAAGTGGCCGAACTATCATAGGAATGTGCAAGTTAAAGGAAATGCAAAGAACAATGATGACAACAATAATGGTACTATTTCATTGAGTGCAAAAGTAGGGGTATACAATGTTCATTCAATGGTAGAAAATTCGTAAATTGGTCAATTTCCATGGCCGCGAAACTTCCTTTCCATTTTCATCTTCTAAGTACTTTGCCCTCGGTCCTATGATTGATCGAGTATGGTACGGTCTTTCCCAATTCGCCCTAGCTTTCCGTCGCTTGGATTCTTGGTGTTTCCCATGACCTTCTTGAGCACAAGGGCCCCTAGGTCGAACTCCCTTGGTCGGACCTGCTTGTTGTACACTCTGATTATCTCTTGTTGGTAGGATTTGACTTTGAGTCGCGCCTCTTCTCGTCTTTCTTCAGTAAGGTCTAAGTCCCTTGCCAATATTTGCTTGTTACCTTCTAGGTCGTGTTCCTCGGTTTTCATGGTCGGAAGGCCGATCTTTAGTGGTATAATTGCCTCGGTGCCGTAGGTTATGGAGTACGGTGTTTTGCATGCTGATCTTCGTGGCATGGTTCGGTAGGTCCAGACTACGTGGGGCAACTCGTCTACTCATCGCCCTTTCGTCTTCTCCAGTTTTTTCTTAATTCCGTCTAGCATAGTCTTGTTTGATGCTTTGGCCTTGCCATTGCACTAAGGGTGGGTTGGGTGGAATTGTAGAACTCAATCTTTAGTTTGGAATAAAACTTTTGGAATAACCTTTAATCAAATTGCGTACTGTTATCCGAGATGAGGGTGCGAGGAATTCCAAATTTGGTGATGATGTTAACAAACTTCTTTACATCGGCCTCATTGATGTTAACCAATGGCTCGACCTCCACCCAATTAGTAAAATAATCAATAGCTTCGATTATGAACTTTTTGTTGCTCAATGCTTTAGGGAAGAAGTCCACTATGTCCAAACCCCACTGTGCAAAGGGCCAAGGACTGGTTAAAGAGTTCAACTCCCCTGCTGGCTGTTGAATCATTGGTGTGAACTTTTGGTGTGAACTTTTGGCATTTTTGGCATTTCTTGACGTATTGTTGCGCATCCTTCTGCATGTAGGGCTACCAATAATCCTAGGAGATAGCCTTGTGAGCCAGGGACCATCCACTGGTGTGGCTCCCATAGATGCCTTCGTGAACTTCATAGAGGTCTTCAACCTGGTTGGGGTGTTCACACAGAAAGTAGGGGTCGGTGTAACATCGGTATAGTTTGTCTAATAGGGAGACCCAAAACTGAGATGCTTTCAGTCGAATTTTGTGGGTCTTCTTTCTCTCGGTTGGCAGCTAACCGTGCTTCAAATAGGCGACAATGGGGTCAATCCAACACCGGGACTGCTTGGTTGGCAACGTCTTTTCTTGACCGACATTATGCTCGGTCTTCGGAGAAATTCTACGACCACCGTTCTTCTGATGTCGGATACCGTCACTAATGCTAAATTTGCCAGCGTGTCAGCATGGTGGTTGGTTCGGTTAACTTGCTCAATCTTCACCGTTTTAAATTGCTTCAAGGTCTCTTTGGCTTTGCCAACATACTTGGCCATTTTTGTCCTCCCTGGCCTCGTATACTCCTGTCAATTGATTGACAACAAGTCAAGAATTGCTGAAAATTTCCAAGTCTTCTATTCTCAACATCCATGCGGCCCGTAGTTCGGCCAACAACGCCTCGTACTCGGCCTTTTTGTTGGAAGCATTGAAGTCGAGCTTCAATGCCTGCTTGAGGACCACCCTGTCTAGGGAGGTGAGAATTATATAGGCTCCTGCTCCTCTACTATTAGATGCCCCATCAACCTGCAACTTCCACGTTCCCTTGGAGGGTGTATTCCATGCTTTTGGAAATGGTTCATCGCCCAGATTTGCTGGACCCTTCCTTGATGGTAGTTTGGCCTTTAGAGAATACAATGATGAGATTTGCTAAGACTTGGGCCTTGATAACGGTCCTAGGTTGAAAAGGGATGTCATGTTCCCCTACCTCGATGGCCTACTTAGACATCTTTCCAGTTAGGTCCGCTTTGTTAGGCAGCACTTTTAAAGGGTATTTGGTCAGTACAACTATGGTGTGCACTTGAAAATAGTGTTGCAATTTTCTCAATGCATTGACTAGAGCATATGCCAACTTTTCCATGGGTAGGTACCTTGCCTTTGAGCTAGTGAGAGTGTGGCTAATGTAATACACTGGTTGCTGTTGCTTCTTTTCTTTCCAATACTGTGTTGATTATGTGTCGAGACAACTACGTATAGGAACAAGTTTTCCCCTTCCACTGGGGTGGACAACAGGAGCTGCTCGGTTAGGTAGCTTTTAAGCGCCTCCAAAGCTTGATAACATTCCTCGGTCCCATTGAACTCGGTGGCTTTCTTTCGTGCTTGGAAGAAGGGTCGGTATTTTTCAAGGGCTTGGCTTACAAACCTATTGAGTGCCGCGGCCATCCCTATAGCTTTTGTATCTCATTAATTGTCTTTGGTCTTTGAATAGCCTATATGGGTTGGATTTGGTCGGGGTTGGCTTCTATACCGTAGTTGGTGACCAAGAACCCAAGGAACCTTCTTGACCCCACTTCGAAAGTGCACTTGGAGACGCTAAGCCTAAGCTTGTGTGCATTGAGGATGTCAAAAATGCCCTGTAGGTCAGCTGTATGCCCTGTAGGTCAGCCGTATGCCCTCTACTCTCTTTGGATTTCACTACCATGTTGTCAATATAGGCTAACAAATAATTTTCCCGAAAACGCTGATGAACATTTTGTTTATCATTCTTTGGAAAGTGGCACCAACATTCCTGAGTCCGCATTGTATGACTTTGTACCAGTACATTCCCCTTGGGGTGATAAAAGCTGGCTTCTCCTGATTGGTGCTGAGTATAGTAATTTGGTGGTAACCACAATACGCGTTCAGAAAGCTCATTCGTTGATGCCCTGTTGTAGAATTTACTAGCCGATTAATCTTTGGTAATGGGATACTGTCCTTGAGGTAGGCTTTGTTGAGGCTGGTAAAGTTTACGGCACGCACACCCTCCGTTTGCCGTTCTTGTTTTTAACTCCCTCGGTATTGGATAACCGTTTAGGGTACTGAACTTCCCTAATGGCTTCAACCTCCAATAACTTTCTGGCTTCCTCAGCCATTGCCTTTGACATGATATGGGGCCAATTGTCTGCTGGGTTGGTTCACCGGCCTATGGGTTGGATTTACGTTTAAGGCGTGGTAGATGAAGACTAGGTCAATTTCTGGCATGTCATGCGGGGTTCACGTGAATATCTTGATGTTGCTTTTCAAAAGTTGGAGCATCTCGGATTTCTCGTTCTTTGCCATGGTGGAGCCAGGCAGAAAAAACTTCTCTGGGTTCTCTTGATGGAGTGGAATGGACTCTATGTCTTTAGTTGCTTTATCCTTGACCTCCCCCCCCCCTGCCCCCGACTTCTTCAATGACGGGTTAATCAGGAACTTTGATTACGTGCACTTGCTTGGTGGTTGGCTTTGTCTTCAAAGCGGCGATGAAGCACTGTTTTAAAGTGACTTGGGGCCCATGTATTTGCCCCACTTTGGCCTTAGTGGGAAACTTCAATATTCGGTGATACGTTGAGGGGATAACTTCTAGCTTGTGCAATCACAAACACCCCACAATGACATTGTAAGTGGATGACACGTCCACTACCAGGAAGCTTGTTAGGATTTTGATCGAACTTGATCTGATCGGCACTGCCACCCGCCCAAGGGGCCACACCAGCTGTAAGTTGAAATCTAGGGGAGGCGGGGGGTGGGGGTG
>JAOTRH010210920.1:0-10889 GCA_034768845.1 Heliamphora exappendiculata | reverse complement strand
GAAGTTTTGTAGATTTTATTTGTATTTTTTATCACAATTTTTTAAAAAGATGAGGTATTTTTAAATAAGTGTGATCATTGCGTAATATTAAAGCAGCGTTTTTTAAATAAAAAAATAATATTTTTCAAAAATTAATAAAAAACCTCACAATAAAAAATAAGAATATTTATAATGTTATGCAATTAACACGTATTTTGTTGCAAAATAGCTCATACACTCATTTTTTCTACTAATAAACTCATTTTTATCAACAAATTATATACATTTCACAAAGAAAAAAATTGTTGTTGCCAAGCATTTAGTGACCAATCACATTGTTAGTCACCGAAGGGAAACTTTCCGTGACCACTAATAACTTAGTCGCCAATTACAATGTTTTTCGCGACTACAAGTTCGTCGCCAAAAGACCTTTCATGTGTTTGGCACCATAACATTTGGCGACCAAATTTAAATATGGTCACCACCGAACCTTTTGCGCGACCAACAAAATCCCGCATTTTTTTCATTGGTGCCAAAACTTTTGGTGTCGAAAACTAGAAGTGGTTGCCAAAAGTGCGCGTTAGCGACGAACATTGTTTGGTCGACAAAAGACCTTTTATGCGGTTGGACACCAAACCATTTGGCGACCAAATGTTAAATGGTCGCCACTGAACCTTTTGCGCGACCAACGTTTGTTTAGTCGCGAGAAGTCATAGGTGCTAAACTTTTTCCGCGTTTCTTCCGTTGGCGCCAAAATATTTGGTAACAAAAACTAGAATTGGTTGCCAAAAGTGAGCTTTAGCGACCAAAGTCCTTTGGTCGCCAATTAAAGAGTTTTTTTTGCGACTAAACCTTAGTCGCCTAAAGGTATTCACCTGATTTTTTTCACCAGTACCAGACCTTTGGCGACTACACATAAATTTAGTCGCAATAAGAGTGATTTTCGCGACGAAACTCAAAATGTGGTCGCCGATTGTGGTATATTCCGCAACTAACGAAATATTGATCGCCAATTGTGTTATTTTTCGCGACCAAATCAATTATGGTCGCCAAATGGCATATAATTCACCACCAACGAGAATATGGTCACCAATTACTTTGTATTCCGCGACCAAATTCAATGTTGGTCGCGAAAAGTGGTCGCTAAAAGTGTAATTTTTTGTAGTGCTTGATTACAGAAAACAGATAATAGCGTCGTCTATTGTTCCAACTCTCTGTGTTAGTACACTTTTTGTGTATTGAACAGGACCACATTTGAGTAATTAATTTTATACTAACTATATAAATCAATTCACATCCCAAGGTTATTATGAGTGCTTATACTTTTAATTCTAAAATAATTATTATTTGCGTATAATTAATATTCGTTGTTTTGATTCATTAAAATATGCGATCTTTTATGGGTAAATAGTCTCGGTGAGTTAAATAGCGGTATTAATTATATAGTGAATATTAATTATTGACGGAATTCACGTTCCAATTATTCGGGACTAGCGATACCTTCTTAAGGAAGTTCATAAGTTTTGACCGGATCAAACCCTGCAGGTGGATTTAAATATCCAGCAATCAAGTAAGTTAAGCGGAAGGGTTTAAAAAATTTTAAAAATGCCAATTAAATTAAATTGTTAGTAATTATATTTAATTAGCAGGTATCGAAAATCTTAACGTGAGGAGATGAGTTAAGCATTTAATAACAGGAGCTCGATGCAAATTGGTTTTGAGATTATAGTTAGAAGTGCAGTTACAGTTCTTTAATGGTATAAATTGTAATTTAGTATTTTATAAAAATTATAGAAATCGCTGTAAAATTTTTATAATTGTAGAAACCGCTGAAAAAATATCTAGGTTAAATTAGAAGTTTATATCATAATTACTACACAGGTCCCTGTTGTAGCTTATAAATATGTTGGTAGGCTAAACCATATTCAGTTGTTGTCTTTCAAGACTAAGATTGATCGGGTTCTGCCGTTACAAGTTCTCGAAGGATCGTAATCCACACTACGTTTGGGAATCACATCGGGAATATAGTAGAAGGTCTGTTTGGAGCTTCAACTCGGAGAATCAAAGTTTGTAGTTGAAGAAACAATCGAAAGGTATTCATCTAAATGAACTGTGGTGGCACGAATTTTTATTTTGATCGTTCGACATCAAAAAGTTTTAATATGGAGCTTGTTCCGTTGATTGCCCGTTCAATTTTTATTTTTTAAAAAATCTTATAAAAATCAATGATTTTGGCAGTTTGCCTCCAATAGCCTAGGCAAGATATTAGAATAATCTTAGGAACTAAAAGAGCTTCCAGGATTTAGAATAACCCATTAGCAAAAAATCGTAGCCTAGCCTAAGTGCTGGGCCCAATTCTCAATCTTTAGCATAAAGTTCTAGCTTGCCTAAACAAGAGATTATAACAATCTCAGGGACTAGAAGAGCTCTCAGGATTAGAATAGCCCATCAACGAAAATCTCCAGCCAAGCCTAGGTGCCGAGCCCAATTCTCGATCTTCAAAAAAAAAGCTTAGCTCGCCTAGGTAGGAAAATAGAATAATCTCAAGAACTAGAAGAGCTCCTAGGGTTAGAATAGCCTTTCAAGACCTAGCCCTGCTAGGCTCCTTCAAGTCTTAGTCCCGCTAGGCATCTAAAGTCCTAGCTCGACTAGGAATGCTTCAAAGTCCTAGTTCAACTAGGCACCTAAAGTCCTGGCTCGGCCAGGCACTCAAAGCAACATAGTTACCTACTCTTCACGACAAAAGATCGAAGCACATGTAACTTCCATCTCCTCCTAAAAAAGCATGTAGAAACTGTGGCTATTGTGGGGGAAGAAATCATTCTTTGAAAAAAATCTATAAGCCATCATCCCACTTGTCAGGATGGGACAATACATAACTTGACAGGACAATCCCTTCTCTCTCTCTCTCTTTCTTTCTCTCTCGCTTTCTCTATTTCTCTCCTTCTCTTTCCATACATTGATATATATCCCATCTCTCAACTGAGAGGGAGGGACTTGCATTTTTTCAAGATATATAATTTTCTCGCTGCCAAGCCCTAGTTAACTTGGGTGTCGGAGGCCCTCCCTCCGACCATCAATTGGGGGATATGTTTTGTAGAAACCTGACGAACGAAGCACTTGAAAGTTGTCGATTATCTTCCTCGCTTGGGCTGATCGTTCAACTTATTAAAATAAATATAATTTACGGGTCACTCTATGTACAATTACTATAATCTCTTAATTAAAAAAGTCACCATTCACAATAATAAAAAAATCATGCAAATATTTTAAACATTGCAACTTAAAAGTAAAAAGTAAGAACGCATTTGATATTTTAACAAAAAAAATGTTACCCTAAAAAATTGTCCAAAGCATTCTTATATTTTTCCACATTTAAAAAAAATTAAACATTTTAAAAATTAAGTTTTTAAATATTCCAAATAGAGCCTAATAATAAACAAAGCTCACTCGGTAACGAGTCTTTGTTGTGATTAATTCACAACGGGGAGAGTTGTGACTTCTAAAGTATTTTATTTTAAATTTAAAATTTAATTAAAATTATTTATTATGTTAAAATTATCGCCTAGATAATCTCTATAAAAAGTCAATTTGGCATTATTATTTATGTGATTAGAGCATATTTGTTTTAAAGAAAATTAATTAACTTAATAATATTTTAAGAATAAATTGCCAAATAAATGTATTCGGGTTGTATGATTAATAATATTCGATTAACTTAATTTTTATAGAAATTATTTACATGACGATTACAACATTATAAATAATTTAGATTAAATTTTAAAATACAAAAAAATAAAAAATAAAAAAATTTTAAATTAATTACCAATCAAGCCGTAAAACGACAATAGTCGATGTCAACTTATAAGGCAAAAGTTTAAAAGAAAAGATGTATCAATACTAATAATAATAAATATTTCATAAAAATCTAACATTTTATTTGAAATCTCGAAAGAAAACATAAGAATTTCTATCTTTTTCTTTAAAAAAAGAAATTCCAAAAAATTGTCAATAAATGACAAATTCCAATACACAAATGGGAGTACTAATCTGTATAGAGATTAGGATGAGCTTCGATAAATAAAATTAAATTTGGTAAAAATTCTGAAGCAAATCAAACTTATTTTCAGGCGTATAACTTCAGACATATAAAAACTTCATTTTTAATAAATTCTTTTGTTTTTTAATTGCAAAAAATTTAAAAATAAAATTTTTTAACTAAAAGCTAAAAATATATAAATAAATAAAAAAAAATCTTATAAGCCAAAGAGTGAGATTAATTTACTTATTTTCATCCCAATATTTTTATTTATTACTCTTTTTATCTTTGATTTTACGAGATGAAAAATTAAAAATTTTGAACAAAAAAAGACAAAATAAAGACAAAGTTGTCAAAATTAGCCAAACGTAGCAAGTTGGATTTCCTTGGGAAGACAAATTTGCCCCCCGAGCACGACCCATCTCAATTTTTACAAGTTTTTCTACGACTCTAGGCAAAATTATTGTTTTTTAATTTTTTATTGTTATAAATTAAAAAATTTATTAAATACTTATAACTTTTATTATAAGTTATAATTACTTTTTTTCTATTTTAATTATTAGTTACAATTTTTATTAAGTACTCATAACTTCTGCTACAAATTATAATTTATAAATTATTAATTTTAACAATACCAAAGACAATCTCTAATAATATAGTGGGACTGAGATATTATTTGCTTCCTCAAATCCGATTAGCCCCGTTTCAACCCCATTATCTAAACTGAGTAATTTTGTATTTATAACTACATATATACAAATTAGTTTTTAAAATATAATAAGACTAAAATATAAAAAAATATATATTTATATCTTATATTTTCTCTATTTTTATTTTTTCATCATTTTAGTTCTAATTATTTACCAATTATTCCTTTCCTTTTATCATATTATTTCTATAATTACTTTTATGATTTATAAAATCTCCCTAACATGTCCCCGTCCCCTCTTCATCCCTGCTACTTTTCCGATTTGTAGGGATTTGAACTTCAATTTTCGAATATAAATAGAAGCAAAAAATATACACACACCAAAATAAATCATGCAAAGATTTACGTAATTTAGCACAACTTGTCTACATCTTATAACCACATAGTATACAATTTCGCAGATAAAAAATACCCAAAAATTCAACACCTACAACTCAAACTCTAAAACAAACCCTATTTCCTTGCTCAATGGTTACTCTCGTCTTCCTCGGGTTTTTTCATATTTTTCTACATCTCTACCATTTGATTCAACTCTCTACCAACCTATTAAAATAACAAGGCTCGTATTTATAGGCAAAAACCCTAAAAACCTAGGCGCCATATAATTATAAAACTTTAATTTTATGGGTTCATAGAATACAAAGCACGCACCTAACAACTCCTACCTTAACTTGAATTCTACAAACTACCTCAAAGATAACTAATGTCGATGTCGATTCTGCTGTCGTTGTCAATCTGCCACACTCAAACCAGCATGGCCTACACCTCTGCATCGAGATGCCTCATATCTATTCATCGAGGTGTCCGTGGCCAATTCAGCTATTCGCTGAAGTGTAATGGTTGTCAATCATTTGTTGAATCAAAAAATTATCGTATCACTTGACTCCACTCGAAACTAAATCCTAGTTGCATCCATTAATGACTCGTTTTTCGCCGCCGATTGAACCACATTACTCTCAATCATCTTTGATCACGCGCGTTCAAACTCAATCACTCTTTGTTTTCTTTATCCACCACGGCTTTGAATCGTCCACCGTCAGTTCTGATATCACTTGTTGAGATTTAAATATCAATTCCCACATCCGAATGGAAGCAAAAATCATGCATATACAAAAGAAAAATTATGCAAGAATTTACGTAGTTTGACATAATCTGCCTACGTTCACGGATGCGAGATATAATCTATTATAACCGTAAAGTGTACAATCCTAATATAAAAAATACCTCAACCCGAGTCCCGAAACCAACCTTGTTTCCTCGCTTAATAGTTACTCTTGTACCCCGGTATTTTTTCACCTCTCTTTATATCTCTACCATTTTAATTCAACTCTTTACGAACTTATTAAAATAATAAAGCTCATATTTATATATAACAACTCTAAAACTCTAGTTGTCATATAATTATAAAACTCTAATTATATGAGTATATAGAATACAAGGCACACACTCAACACAATCTTTGCCGGGCAAAAAACTTTAAATTCGCCTCACTTGTCCTATTATTATTCCTAATTTTTGTCAAATGGGTTTTTGGATAAATAAAATTAGGTAAAATTTGATTGTGTTTTATCCCAATTTAAGTTTGAGTTATGACTTGTGAATTGAATAAGGACCAATATGCCCTAATATCGTGGTATCAATTTTGAGCTCCTTATTGGGCTTTTTCCAAATAATCGATGTCTAGTGCCATCATATGGCCGTTTACAACAATAATTTATTAATTTATTTTATGTTATTTATTTTTTTAGTATGTTTTACTATTATAATTATAATTTCTTACATTTTAAAAATTTATTGAGATGAGCAAAAAAGGTATAAAAATTTGATTAAATAGTAAAAAAATTAAATAAAACAAAAATAATTTAAGATGAATTAATAAATTAAATTTAGGTTTGCTTATTTTTTCCATTAGTGGATTATCTTTATTATTAGATCAAATTTTTAAAATTTTTAAAATTTTCTCATCAAGATGAATACTAAAAATAAAACATTATGACCAATAAATAAAAATAGTTTTAAAAATTCTTTTTTATTAACTGAAAAGGTTTCGTAAATTTTTAAGCCCTCAGAAAAGCCAGGCGAGTTAGGTTGCCAAGTAAATTATTTTTTTAAAAAAATATTAAATGTAATTTAAAGTAATTTTGAAACTAATTTAAAACTGAAAAATCTCCTAATTTTTTACGTTATAAAATTACACAAAAATTGAAAAAAATAAAGCCGAAAGTAACAGTTTAAAACTGAAAAAAAAAACTAAATATTACAAAAAATAGAAAAAGAAAATCGAAATGCCTTGACGTTACATATTAACACAAACAAAAGAAAGGCTCAAATGAAAATTATGCCAGAAGATCAAAAGAAAGGCCGAGGAGGCCCAAGGTCACCAGGCCCACTCCAAATAAGGATAAGGAGGTCTGGAAGGCCTAATTAAAGACGGTTTGGGCTAGTTTTTAAGTTTTTTTTTTTTCAAAAAAATTGACTTTTAAGTTGTACTGTTTGATTTAAAAAAATTAATTTTTTTTCTCTTTTAATTCAAGAAAAAAAGTCAATACATATACCAAACACTCTAATTTTTTTTCAAACAAAATTATTATAATACCCTTACATCAAAAAAATCAACCCTACTCTCAAAAGTGAAAAAAGTCGTACCAATATCTCAAATATTACAACTTAAGAGCTAAAAATAAGAATATTTTAGATATTTCAATAAAAAGCAAAAAAATTACTACAAAAATTTATCTCAAATAATTTAATTTTTTTTTATTTTTTAAAAAAATTAAACTTTTTAAAAATTAAAATTTTTAAATATTCCGACACTAAGTAAAGATCCCAGGGAGGACAAACCAAGAGGAAAACTATCCGATTAACGGAATGGTTTTGAAAAACCAAAAAAAAAATTGTGTGGGTCCGTTAATCATGCAACCTTCGTGAACTAATCACCCCCAATGGAGTTGGGACCTGCTGTGAGCTAATCACAGTAAGGTAATGTGACGGTAAATTTTTTTATTCGATATTTATAAATTTAATCGAAATCGTTTATTATATTCAACTCATTGAGTAAGTAATTCTTATAAAAAAATACGTCAATCGAACATTACTATCTATTTGATTATAGTATGTTTGTTTTGAAAAAAATTAATTGACTTATAATATTTTGAGTATAAACTGTTAAATAAATATATATGTATCATATGGATAATAATTTTTAATTGATCTAAGTTTTTTATAAGAATTACCTAGTCGATGAAATCCACGTAATGAATGACTTCAATTAAATTATAAGATTTTTAATAAAAAACAATAGCCCTCACAGCATGTCCCCAACTCTCCCGCCAATCATGCTATTTTTACCTTTCAACCCGATTTGGCTTTTACAACAACATATAGTTTCTCGTAAGAAATAGAACTTTCTATAAAGAACATCTATTCAACCAATATAAACAAGACCAATTAAAAGAAAATTGATTCCACATGAAGGGATATCAAATGTGTAATCCTTAGTAATTGTGACCTATTCTAATAAACAGGTAAAAACATACACAGAAGAGGAACCCTAAATCTCCAAAGGAACCACTCCTATAAATGAAGAGCACACTCCCAAGGGTAAAGGTATGGGTAACCTAATATTGAGAATTCTTTCTCTCTCAAAGCTTTCAGAAAATTCTAACTTGGATATTGGAAGTGCTTTGAAATGAAACACCGGTTGACCTCCTTGCTTTTCTCATGGTATAATTCTCTTCCTGTCGAGCCCCTATTCTCCTCGGTCCACAGAGACAAAATATAGGACTAATGCCAACAGTTCTTGTACGAAAGTACTAACGGTGTTTTTTCTTACAACAAAAAAAAAACAAAAACAAAAACAAATTCAAGTGGGAGAATAGGAGTTTGGCCGAGTTTAGCTCAATTCGGCTAGGAGCAGTTGGGGTTTGATTTGTGATCTTTTATGTCAAGAGCTAAACATGCAATTTTTTACCTGCACAATATGGTGCCATTTTATGGGATCGAAAGAATTTTTGACAAAAAGATGAGTCAAACATCATCAGATCTTGCACTGAGGGCAATAAAGAATATTTTGAACCCGCACAACTCTAAGAGAGGTAGCACAACTATATAGGAATAAGTAGTTAAAGGACCTAAGGAGGCTTCGTTAATCTCGTACAAGGAGTACTAAAGGCCACTCTTTATGTGATTTCAAAGAAAATGTTAGAAAAATAGATTGCTTGTAGTGACAGGATTAATGACGACTTAGACCACTAGATGCATCACCAAGATCTAGATATCTTAGAACTTCGTTAACGTCTTGAAGTGCTAGTTAAAACCCAGAAGCATGGCCGAACAAAGGAACAGTGGGGCGCCACGCTACGTAGGAAGGTTACTGATTTTTAAGCGGAGTCGAACATTGATGAGTATAGATGAGGCGTCGAACAAAAGATGGTTGAAGACTTGAAGAAGATATAGATCGACCCCAAGAGGAGGTCAACTTCCTTGTTCGAAACAAGGAGGTGTTTATCTGACTGTACAACATACTACCATAGTTGTAGATTAGTTGCTCGAAGAGAATGCCATCCGAGAAGTTTACTACCTATAGTGACTAGCCAATATTGTGGTAGTAAAGAAGAAGAATAGAAAGTGACGTGTCTATGTGGAATTCACTGATTTAAACAAGGTATGCCTAAATGATTATTTTTCTCTTCATAAGATTGATCAACTCATAAATGCAACCGCCAGTCATAGATGGATGAGCTTCTTGAATGCCTGCTGAGGTTATCACCAAATAGCTATGTATCCTCCTAGCATGGTGAAGATAACATTTACAACTCTAAGGGAGATATACTATTATAAGATGATGCGATTTGGCTTAAGAATGCTAAAGCGACTTATCAGAAGTTGGCCACCAAGATGTTCGGCAAGCTTCTAGAGGAAAGCAGGTGGTCAAAAGAAAAGAACCGAATAGCTACTGAGATGACCTACAAAAGACCTTTAGCATTCTAAAGGCTTATAAACTAACGTTGAATGTATAGAAGTGTGGTAAGCTCATAAAAGTTTCTCTCTCGGATTCCTTGTTAGGATTGTGGTTAACCCTAAATAGGTCTTGGCTATTTTGAATTTTTAGAGTTTCAGACATGTTAAAGAAGTTCATAAATTAACAAAATGGCAGCTGCACTAAATTGCTTCACCAGTTTAGCTTTGGACAAGTGATATCCTTTCATCCAACTATTGAAGAAAACTAACAAATTTCAATGGACTAGTGAATAGAAGCAGGCTTTAGACAAACTAAAAGCTTGTTCGACTGCCAAGGCCTGCCTTGAATTTTAGAAGGCTTAAAGCGAACATTTAAATTATGACCGCTTAAAAATTTGTACAAATTAAAAAAATAAATAATAAAATTAATTCAAAAGCAATAATAATTGAAAAATAAAACCATAAAAATTAGTGAAAAATCTAAAAGATTTAGATAATTTGCTACTAAAAAATCTAGATAGTCTGCTACTCAAAAAATTATCACTAATATAAACTCAACTAATTTGTAAAAAATTACAATGATCAATTAAAATAATATTTATATATTCAACATATTTTATAAGTTACAAATATGGATATCAAGATATGTATTCAAATTTTAATATTTAGCATATCTAAAAATTAAATATCAAAATTTTTAAAAAGAAAACTAAATATTAAAATCTCCACACACAAAGAACTCAACTAGAGATATGAAAATTTGGGTTGAATGAGAATTAACTGTGCAATGGGTCCTTCTTTTCTAATTGAGTTTGAGAGAAAAAATTCTATTGAACTCTTAATTTGTTAATTGAATTGAGTTATATGTAAAAATTTATATATAAATTTATATAAATATCTAAAAGTTTTTGAGAACCTAAATATTTGTTTAAAATTGGAGGGCTAGCACCATGGCTTTAGTGACCATAGGCTAGTGTTAGGCCTCTTGAGCTCACCTCTTCTATTGGAAACATATAGTTCGAACAAGACTTTACACATGTACTTAGCAGTATCAGAGTCAGCAATTAGTGCAGTACTTTTTCGAGTGCAAAGGAAAAGCTACTGTAGTACTTTTTCGAGTGGAAAGTGAAGAAATTGAGAAGAGAAAATAACTGTATATTTTCTGTCTATTGAAACTGTACAATATATGGCCTATTTATAGGC